>PQXN01000054.1:0-162257 GCA_004786275.1 Botryotinia convoluta | reverse complement strand
GGGGGGGGCGCTGGGCGATAGAATCGGATCGGGTTATATTCGGTTAGTGAATCAATATCAATCAGAGACCTGCTTTGGGGGTTACAATCGCATTTCACTTCATTTTTCTCTATTCAGACTTTACTCAGAGATGTTTTGCATGTTATTTCAACGGTACTTTTTCATATCTACCTCAAATTTTCAGGGTCACAAATTGAGACGAACACGGTACCAGTATCTTTCAGGAAAAGTCAAATCACTTGTTCCAGACCCTCGAAGTGGGGACCGAGGTGTTGCAGTCGCAGTAGTTTGTGCATTGGCTCGTGAGTCGTTGGGTAGTGAGTGGGGCTACACGATATCAGATCTTCCAAATAAAATAATTAGAGTTTCGAATTTATGACATTGGATTCGATAGTTATTAGATACTTTTCAATATTTATTGTTCGAAGAGTATCGTCTTTTGGGGCTAGTGGAAGCGTTAGAATACACTGCGAGTGTGTGTGGAAAAGTGCATTTTGATTTATGTAGCTGTGGGCTAGCAGATATACATTATCTCAAGGCTTGCATTCCAGTTCGATGAATGGCGATTTATTTTGGGAATAGATATTGTGGATCGGTTGCTCTGAGTTGATAGTGTTAGGTGAACTTGGAATATATATATGTATGTATGTATAGATTATTTGAAGTAAAACATTCCCTCCAACATTGAATACATATCATATCATATTCCAACAACGTGATCCTTCTACTTCCACTTATCTCCAAATTCCAAACTCCAAACTCTACACTATATCAGTCCCATACCATTCATCTCTAACCCCCCGCACTTCCAAAACACACAAACATACAAACATACAAACATACCTCTCGAATCGAATCGAATCTGCAAACTCGAAGATATACATATATATGTATGAAATGTATGCTATACCATCGCAGTGGTACCGGGATATCAATCTAACTTTTCAACAGTACTAAGAGAGTGGGGGGATCGAAACCGAAACCGAAATTGAAATCGAAATTGGGATACTGGGCCTAGATTGGAACCCGGGGCTTGGAGCTTGAATTGGCTGTATATAGATGGATATAGATGATTTCAATGAGAATATACTTACTTACTCAGTACTCTGGTTTAGTTTGATTTCTGGAGATCTATCGGTATGCTGGGGTAGTCGTGGTGTATCATTCCGCGATATCTATTGTAGTCGATGGATGGATGATTAGGATGAAGTTTGGGGGATTGATTAGTGTGACTTGATGGTTCTGAGATTTTTTTACTTGGGAATGGGATGGGATGAGTATGAGTATGAAGAATAGATAGATAGATAATTCCCATACTAATTCATATTCATATACGAACTTCAAAAAACCTACTCCTTCATACTCGGAGCCTCGCACCCAGAGCTAAACTTATAAACTCGCATCTCACATCTACGACGAAGTGTTTCATTCATTTCTATAATAAGTATTAGATAGAATTTAGAAAATATCCACGGTCTTGTGTTGGTTCTTGATTCCTGATTCTTGAGCTGACTTTCTCTTTTATTGGGTAGTGAGTTTCATTGAGTTCTAACTTCTTCGTTGGAATGAATAGCACTATCAATATCAATATCATAGTGGAAAGATCGCGCAACAGACATACATATTTTCTCTCTTCAAACGATCGTTTTTATATTCTATTCATTCACATCCAGGATGATATCTAATACACCCCCTCCCCCCCTCCCCTCTCTTCAACCCGATATCCCGAAGCCTGGCAAAGAATCTCTTTCTTTACTTGACTCCTATTCTCCGTCTAGAACTCCTGGTGTCGGATATATATACATACACATGTACATGTATATGTATAACCCCTCCTCCAAACCATTCTCAAGCACGCGAGCATCAAATTCTCAAAATGCAGATAAAAAAGCAATCACCAAGATCTTCCTTCTCATTATCTCAACAACATCTCATCTTTATTTCAAGACTCTATACATCAAAAAAACACTTGTCTCCTTCCACTTTTCTCTTTCCTCTCCATAATTCTCATCCTCTCAATCGTTCGAAATCCCCACATCCTCCCCATCCTTTCTATATCCACTCACACATACATACAATCCCAAGATACAACACCCCCAACCGATCCCCTCCATCCCAGACACTCCAATCATCAAATTACCACACCCACCCACTGATGCCCATCCCGGAAAAACAATCATAATATCACACATCTCCCCAACCGTCTCATCCGATGATGTCTTTTCTCCACCGGCGAATTGACTTCGTCGTCTAATTCCGGCGTCGATCGATTGTTATCCCGACGGATGATTTGCCTGCAGAGATCGATGAAGACTTCATCTACATTTGCTGTTTTTCGTTTCCATTAGTATTGTTTTTCTCGCTAACTTCTATCATCTTTTCTCGTATTCCCATTCCCACTTTTCGTCACCCTTCATCCTTCACTCTCGAAATCAAATTCATCCCAACAAGGAAAAAGAAAAGAAGAAGAAAAAAACTCACCCCTCCTCCTAGCACTCGTCTCATAATACGGCGCATTTCCCCAACTCTGACTAACATTAAAAGCCGCCTGTCTACTAACCATCCGATCTTGTTCCAGATCACTTTTATTCCCCACAATCACTATCGGGACATTTTCGTCATCTTTTATGCGTATGATGGTTTCGCGGAGTTCGCTGAGTTCGTTGAGGGAGCTTTGCGATGTGATACTGAAGACGAGGAGGAATCCTTGTCCGGTTTTCATGTAGAGTTCTCTGGGGAGAATGTGTGAGTGGGGGGTTCGGGAAAGGGGGAGTGGAAGAGAGAAATGAAAATAAAATTGCTTGGTATGTACCTCATGGCGGCTGGAAGGGTGTTAGTTTATGTATATGTATCATGTGATAAGGAAGATGAGGAGAAAAACTTACTGAATTGTTCCGTACCCGCGGTATCTAATCTACATTTCTCCATATCAGTATCATCTTCTTGACCTCATGAGAGGATAAGATAAACTCACATCTCCAACATGCATTGTCGTCCCTATCAAACCAAAAGGCCGCGTTAGCATCATGATCATGTGTCTCCACCTCCATGCCAAGACGGAGAAGATATCTCAAAATACTCACATCAACCTCGATAACCTTGCGGTACGAATCCTCAATCGTTGGATCATAACTTTCGATCCAAATATTCTGAACAAATTGTGCTACAAGGACACAAATCACATATCAGTATCTTCACTGCGTATTTTGACAATCCCTTCCTTAAAATTCCCGAATCTCCATCTCTCGTTCCTTTCACGTGCCTCCCCACTTCGACCTTCCAAAATTTCAACCCCCCCAAACTCAACTCAAGTCCCCGGAGGAGAGTGGGTCAAGGTCTCGGCAAATAAGTAAAAATGATCCTTACCGGTTAGACAACTCTTGCCAACACCACCTTTGCAGACGAACAAAAATAATTAGCCATCAACATTCTATCTTCAATTGATACATCTCTCTCTCTCTCTCTCTCTCTCTCTATATATAATCGATCATTCTCTTGAATTGAACAATTGAATACAGAGGGAAGGAAATCAAGGGAAAAGAAAACTTACCAGCACCCAAAACCACAATGTGATAAGTTCTCCTAAAAAATCACCAATCACCATATCAGCCAGCTATCTCTTTTCCGAACCCCCCTCCCCAATATAAAAACTTTACCCCTGATTCATACCTCCGTGCGTTCATGCACCAACCACCGACCCCAAAAAAAAAAAAAAAAAAAAAAGATAGAAAGCAAGAAAGAAAGAAAGAATGAAAGGAAGAAAAAACTTACTGTGAATTCCTCGTCGCCATCTTGAATTAAAATCTTCTAATTGTCTCTCCTCCTCCGATCCCTCTTGATATATATCTATACAGATAGTGATAGATAGATAGATAGATAGATAGATAGCTATCACACGTATCCACGTCTGTACGAAATATTCTCAAGGTATCAAAAAATTCACGAGACGTCCGATCCAATATCTAGTGATTTTGACTTCTCTCTTAATAAATGAAAAATATATCGCATACAATTTTTTTTCCTTTTCCACCACTTTTCACCTCAAAATAAAGCAAAAAGGTGTAAAGAGATCTAGTAACGTCAAGTACCCCCCAAAAATACAATCAGAAAAAATATTTAAATATATATAGATGAAATAAATCGAGTCGTAACGTAACGTTTCTCCAAGTCTAGTACAGAAAACCAAAACGGGTTGGAATAATGGTAACAATAAAAATAATAATAGTAATAATAATCAAAAAAAGGGTCAATAAGCTCAACAGCACTTGTTGGTGGCTTAAAGTAATATATATGCAAGTTGGACGTTGAACGTTGATGTGAGGGAGAGGATCGTTTGGTTTCGTTTCGTTTCGTTTGACGCGTTGCGTGGGCGAGGGCTCTGCTTTTTGAATTCCCCCTCAAAAATTTGGATGGGCCAATAAGTTTCCGCGGTTAATCTTTCAAGGTTGTTTCCGTCCCGTGGGTAGGGAAGTGCTTGATTGAGTAAGAATGTTCAAGCTTAGTGAGTGGTGAGTGGTGAGTGGTGGTGTAATAGAAATCTTCGCCTTTTCTAAAAAAAATCCCTCGGACTCGGAAGGTTTTATTTATATGGATATATGGAAGGTTGGGATGGATGGATGTATAATATGCAGGTAGGATATACCTAGGTAGGTATGTAAAAGATTCTTGTAGATACGTATTCTTTTTTTGTAAGACCAAAAGACCAAAAGACCAAAATTAACAGCGAAGCGAAGTGAAAGGAAGTGAAAAAGGAAGATTGGTGAAGTTATATATGTATTGTATATATTTGATAGGTAATAATGATATATCAAGAGGATCGAGTCGAATCGTTTATGAGGCACCAAAATCCGTACCAGTTGATTGCAGTAGCTGGTAATTTATCCGGATCATCTATTTTTCCTCCCGGGCGGGTGTATACCGGTACGTCTGGCCTAGCAAATGTAGGTAGATAGGTAGGTAGGTAGGTAGGTAGGTAGGTAGGTAGGTATGGATTTATGTATGAATGAGATTCTCTTATATTCCGGGTGTTGAATAGAAGTTTGTGAAATCGGATAGATATATAGATATAGGAGACAGATGATGGTTTCGATGTTGTGTCTATGAATAAATAGGAGAGCGAGCACAAAAAAGGAGTAAGGGGAGATATAAAAGGAAGAGAGGAGTGAAGCAAATAGCAAGTATAATCATAAATACAGTCAGTCAATATTCGAGTATATTTATTCAAATAAATAAAGAATTTGATGAAAATAGGTAGTCGACGCCACCTACCCATTTCCCCAACGCCAACCCAGTGAATTAGAAAGCACACTAGAAAAAACGATATCCTCAAAAGAAATTAAACACAAAAATTAAACATCTTTCCATGATGCGACCCTTATTTCGTTTGTCCTCTCTTGACTCAAACCTTACCCAACTTTAACTTTCTACGATTAATCAATCATCCATGAGCTTTCTCGTGCCAATCGATACCGACCGACTTCTCGATTCATTCATCCATCCATCCATTCATTCATACCGCGGTTGTATTACCCGAGATACATACATACAAGTACCCAGGTAAGTACTTATCAACCATTTTATCGTCGCATCTGCAAATGCACTCTTCAGGTACGGGGGTCCCGGGAACGTGTATATTGGACCCTGAATTTTTTTAAACCCTGGTGGGAACCTCTTTTTTCCTGGGTAACATGCACAGCCCTAACGATGGATCACATCATGGCGAGGAAACCTGGACGCCACGTTGTGTCTCTGTTCTATTCTGTTCTTCAATTTTTATTTTTGGAGGAACGCTGGAGTGGAGGTCGAAGAGTATAAGGAAGAGAAGATGGAGGTGGATGGGAATAGAACAATTCCATTCCCGTGCTTTGATGGAATTGGGATGGAATCTGCAATCGAAACTCCTTATGGATTAGATTTGAAGGAGAATATTCCTGACCATCTAATCCCACACCAGAATCTTTCTTTTGTCAACAGAAAGGAGCACTAGGCAGATTTCTCTCCCACCTTCTCGTACAATTTTCCATCCATACAATGTTCATTCCCTATCTACTGTCCTCTACACTATACCACACCACCACACCACCCATCTGGCAATCCCTCGTCTATTTCGTCATACATATGCACCTTCGCCTCATTTAATCGGATATCCAGCCCTCTTCAGCTCAACATCACCTCACCCATTCCTAAAAAGTTGTGTAAGGATAGCAGCCTTGAAATTCGGCCCTTGGGGTATAGTTACTCGGGTTCCGGTGGTGTCCCTCATCCCAGACGAAACACCACTTCCGGACATATCAAATGCAATGTACAAGTCGTGTCACATCCTAGTCTTAGCTTCCACATCGTTTTGTTAATTCTTTCATCTTTGAGCTGTGTATGGATTCTTTCCTTCGCTCAATCGAATCGCGCGGGTTTCAATTAGGGTTTCATTGAATTTTTCGCCGAGAGTTGGTGATGCTTGCGCTGGACAGGGTATCTTTCGGTGCCAAATGATCGTCCTGCTCGGAAAATCGGATGTATATCACAGCTACAGTTGTGAGTCAGTCTCATTGTCCTGGAAGTATCTCCTCGGAGGACTTCAATTTGAATGCAATTGAGTTCTGCATATGGAAAAACTTTCCACTAATGCTTTTTGTTAACTATACGTCATACTTCATTTTCCCACGTTATAACGCGGTATCAAAAATTAGGGTTAGGGTTCCCGATATTGGGTTCTTCAAGATGATACTGCATGCAACATTAGCCTAAGCATCTCATCTCAGCTCATCTCATCTCATCTCATTCTCCAATCTGCCAGCCAAACATTCATCCTCAACACAACCTAAGCAATCTTACTAGCGCGAGTCTCAGAGAGCCTCGCGTTAATAACATTTGATACCTATCCAAGTACTCTCTTACCCCAACAATCTACAATGGATGAATGTATCTTAGTATCCCAGTCAAGAAACAACCATAAACTTCCATGCATATCATAAGATGCAAATGCTGCAATGCCATGTGCAAACCATGTTTGTATTGCGCACAAGGTAGCATCTGCTAGAAATAGATGGGATGGAAATGAGACGGAAGACGGTACGTTACAATACGGTAGGTATTTTCTTTCGTAACTTAGTCGTTATTTTTATTTGCTTCTTATGTCTAATTTACTTTGTTTGTGTATGTACCTAGGTAGGTAGGTATTGCAATGTGTTGTAATGATATAACCTAGGGTTTGCGATCAGTTGTTTATATTCGGAGGGTTGAGTTATGACATCGATAATGTGTCCTTGTGTATCGTATACGTACTGTCGCTATCGAATGAAATAATATTACGTCGGACGGCCAGTTTTATATGCGCAGGTATAGTAGTTGATTTATGATATTAGGCGATAAGAGGGTTCACGAACTGATAATTCTTGAGCAAATATATCAATGTACAAGATAAACTTTGAATCGAACCGAGAATATGCACGTGTTATGTAACCTTATCGCTTCAGTTGGTTTCTTTCTATATTGTGTTGTTTCTATCCGTATCGTAATTTCCGTCCCATTATAATAATGATGATGATGATAACATGAAGAATATTTTGCGTTAAACGTTCTTACATTCTCATTCAAAAGAGCCTTATCTATCCCAACCCCAATGATCATAACCGATACCATAAATCCATTGAATACAAAATGTTAAGTATCATGCATATGCATATGCATCTTACCCCTCTATCCCCCTCATTTATACGCCAAAACTAATAAGGATCCCACTCCAACCTCCTCTCCAACAGAAAAGATTCCACTGGCACTCCCCTCCAGTTCTTCCCCCCCTCCTTCGTCACGTTAAAAAACTCCACCTCAAACCCCATCACCTCTTTCCACCCCCTAATCAAGCGTCTCCAATAACACGTTTCCGCCGCCGGCGTAAGATATCTCTCTCTAAAAACCTTCACGCTCCTCTCCGCAATCTCCTCTATCCCCTTCTGATCCTTCTCCTCAATCAACTCCACCATCTTCTTTTCCAACCCCTCAAACTCCCTATCCACCTCAATATAATTCTGTTCCGGCCCATCCTTCTTCATCAACGGATGGAAAAATTCCATCCACTCCAATTCATGCGCCACAATCACCGATCGACAATTCCGCAGATACTTCAGCCGCGCGGAATAGGAGTTTCCTTCCGTATGCGCCAGAAACTTGTATTGACAATGTTCATCCATACTTTTCAAATCATTCTTCATACTCCCCTCATTATGCCAATCCAACGTCTTCACATCCGCCCACGCCTTTCCCTCCGTCACATTGACAAATTTCTTGCGAACCTCCAAATTCATCGTCGCGCCTCGCCATAACAATTTATCGATCTTCCGACTCCATGGCCACTCGCTTTCCGTTAGAATAGCTTTCATTTGCATTTCTCCGTAGCTACCGATTTTCGTCTCGGGCCACGACCAGAAACCGTATTCGGGCATGAGCCATGTTTCTTGGTTTTTGGCTTGCCGTGCGTAGAGCCATTGAGGATGTCCTTCCATCTTGTCGTCTACGTTCATGGTAAATTCGATGTTGGGGAGGGGTTCGGTAGAGGTGAGAATTGCGCGGTGGAGAGCATGTAGGGTGGCGATGCCGCGGGAGTAGATATTTCCGTAGGTGTCGATTATGTATAACTATGTTGTTAGTTTATGTCTATTTGTCAAACTCTCCTTTCGCCGTCTAAAGGATGGCTGATAGAGAAAGAACCAAGAAC
Source organism: Botryotinia convoluta (assembly GCA_004786275.1). Lineage (NCBI taxonomy): Eukaryota > Fungi > Ascomycota > Leotiomycetes > Helotiales > Sclerotiniaceae > Botryotinia > Botryotinia convoluta. The sequence goes on along the minus strand of PQXN01000054.1, from coordinate 153,547 downwards.
ACAAACCTGCTGATCATAAATCATCGCCCGAATAAACCCATTCAACGCCGGCGTATCATCCAATTCCTTCCTCATCACCTTCCTATTCTTCCTCAGCTTAACCGGTCTCTCCACCTCCTCGAACAGTCCCGGGAACGCGACATCGCATTGCTCTTGCGTCAGAAACAGATTCCGATAATCTCTCGTATAATTCCACGTCCCGTCAAATCCAAATCGTCCACTGACGTACTCCGAATCCTGTTGCGCATCAGATCCATGGCCGACAGTGGGGGTATATATTCGTGGAGGCGGCGCTGGAGAAAATTTTTGGGGTCCAGTGGTATAGAGGAAGACGAGGAGAGTGAGAAGAAGCGCGAGGACAAACGGATAAGGACGTCGCGCAGTCGCTATGGCCAGATCGTTAAAAATCGCCATATTGATACCGATTCTTTTCCACGCATGAAGATGAAAAGGAAGGCACAACGTCAAAGAAAAAATTCAAGGTACAAGATAATCAGATGAGTAAGTAAAGGTAAGGGGGAATGACAATGTAACATTTACGTCAAATTCCATCCATTACCCGAAATACAAATCTCACGCCGCAGAGATACATACTCCACAAGTAGCTAGTTCTTTACCCTTTACGAGCATCGATTGTGGCGGGCTGACACTGATAACCGCTCCATATCTGTATGGATACCTACATCCCTCACCCATTATCAAATAGAGCCAAGCAAGCGCATGAAAGACCGACCGAAAAATTCCAACAAAAAGAAGCAGCACACCCACCATCATCTCCCCATCCCAGACCGAAAAAAAGAACAAAAAATTCACATCAAAGAACCCCTTGAACACCCTATCCACAGTGACGAGCCTCCTTCTATCTCACCCCCACTCATCCTTACCTTGTACGGACGAATAGAGACAGATCCCTTATCCCCAATCCACGAATTCAACCATGTTCCCAGGCATCCAATCCATAATCCCGTACACAGCAAAGAAAACTTGATTTCTTCATCACTAAAATGAAGATGTGTTGTGGAGTGAAGTGGACTTTGAAGTAAACACTTAAACGTTAATCCATCAGAATGGTTTAAATTTAGTGACTTTCGGGACTTAAGGTTAATTAATTCCCCAAGCGTCGTTCCCTACATGATTTTCGGCATGGGCCCAATAACGGTAAATCTAATCTAATACTTATGGAAAGACTACTGATATCTACAATATAAGAGTGAGGTCTCTCTCTTTATATGCATACAGTACACAATAGTGTTGCGCATCGTGTAGCAACAGATTGTGAATTCATTTATCAAAATTATTGTATTCTACGCTGTGCATATACTTGCAATATAAAAAATTCTGAAGCCAAGAGATCTCCCAGGGGGAGAACTCGGGTGCTTTTATCCGTTCTACCAATCGGATATGTACAACATGCAGTCGAGTTAATTTGTCCAATTGATACTTACTATGTTATTAATAAGGAGTACATGGAAATGAAAACTTCAAATACAAATACTCATCATGTACCCCAGAATATTGTTACATCATACGATTAGATAGTTCGGGCCCAGATGATTTACACTTTACCAATTTTTTTTCTACAACCATGCACAGGCTTACCAGCCAGGCCTTATCAATTACTTGTATTGCATGTATATCATGGGGGTGCTGATCTTCCTTGCTAATCATGATAATAAGCCCTTCTAAAGGTATTTCAAAAGCTCCATTCCCAGATGCAATCATTACCAAAAACTCCGTAGCCAGATGTGCAACCTATTGACCCTCAATATCCATGACACCAATAGCAATCCTGTTCCAGAAACGCGCCTCTGATGCAGTGATAGAAACGATGCGCCTTGGAAACACTTTTGTTCATCGTGCATATCATGCTCCTCCCAATCGATAATATATGTACAAACTATGCGTTGATCTCTCGTATATCGCATGCAAATTACTTCATGGACTGTTTCCGCTCATGTTTCGGTAATGTCCTAGGTTCTAAACTCCTCGCTTGATCTCGTTCGAGCAGAAGCGAAAGTTGCGACTTGCTTTTACTTAAAGGTCCCGATGGGCTTGATGCTAAGCTTCCTGATATAGGACTAGGAGGAGCCGCTTGTGAAAACGATTTCTTTGTAAAGAGATCTTTCATAAGAGCTCGAGCTTTGCCTTTGCTTGGTCTCTCTGGCGACGCGGGTACTGCTGCAAGTTGGTTACCATTTCCTAGATCGAGGTGACCAGTTGCATCAGTCAATGTTGGCGCCGAGCTGACCATGCCTTTAGACTGGTGTTGTAAAAGATTTTTCCCACTCGCTTTCCTATAACCAGGGGGTTTGCCATTGCTCGAATCCTTAGACGTGGTCGATGCCGGAGAATCTGGACTTGAAGTTTCAGGTGGTAACATGCTGGCTGTTTTAACATTGTCGTGAAGCATTCTTTGTACCTTGAACTCAGCCTCACTGACTTGGGGTACTGAAACCTGGTTGTTTGCTAGTGTCTGAAGGTTGTTGGAAGGCTCAGGCTGAGTGGGCTCAATCTCAATACTCTCCTCGCGAGTGCTTGCAAGTTTGCGTGAACCACCCACAGTTGGAGCGGCCGATCTGGAGGGATTCCGCTTGGTCGGCGAGGTTGTGGTTCGCGGTGCAACGTTTTCTTGCGTGTTCTGATTTCTGACTGGCAGTACAGATAACGTCGGCAGCCTTCCCAAAGTTCTATTCTGTTGTCCTTGTCCACCTGGAACTCTCGCCGAGCTATCGTTCGAAGACTGTGAAGTTTGCGAACTCTGTCGCCTGACAACAATTGGTCTCTTCTTCTTGGAAGCTGAAGCAACAAATTTCTTACTTGCCGGTGCAGGCATTAACTTTCTATCAATCTTCTCCTTCTCGATCTTCTCCTCAATAGTAGCGGTATGCTCAAGAATTGGCGAAGGTGACTGTACAACGTTCTTGTTTGTGCTTGTGCTACCAGACTCGTCTTCTGAAACTGGCGGGGATATGAATCGTGCAGTCGGTCGAGGACCGTTTGTAGAAGGACCTCGAGTCTTTTTTAATATTGGAGGTGGCATAGGAGCAGGTGTCCGGGCGGCTGATGTCAGCGTTGTACTTGATCGGCTATCGTTGCGAACACGAGCAACAGAAGTAGTCGAGGCAGTCTTTCCAATACAGGCTACACTATTCTGATAATTCGAAATTCAGTATGGGGCTCCATGGTTCATTAATAGATTTGCATACCATTGGCTTTTCATTTTCATAGCGATTGGGTGGTCCTCTGAGTGGCACAAAAGTGTCACCCTCTGAGATATGAACGAAGAGTCGAGCAACAGTTGAAGCATCCAACTCTCGACTTCGACTCCCCCATATTCGCCACCAATAATTCTCTAAACGCTCAGCTGTAGGGTCGAGAAGTCTTCGTTTTGTTGTGGTATAGACTAGAAGACAATAAGCTTGATGCTTTACTTTTTAATCAAGATATGTAAGGTACCTTTCCAAAATCTGGCAATGTCTGCAAGATCCAAAGGATCATTCTTGATTCTCTCAATGGTGCTTCCAATCTGAGGAGAATTGACCACAATGCCCTTGGGCAATATCAATGCCATCTTCTTCACGTCGCCAGAACCTAAAGTTGTAAAGTGACTGCAGCTCTTCTAAGGCAGGCAGCTAGCCTACCCAGAAGTTGCTGCGTCACCGTGAAGGAGAAAGGCGCTTTAACAGCTAAGAAAGCTGAAAACTAAAGCAAGGAATTAAAATTTGGTAAATATTAAGTATTGGCCGGTTATAGAAAGGGACGGGAGATCGGTGACAAGTGAATCTGTAGAAAGACAAGGTTGTAAGGAAGAGATCCAGGATATTGACGATGAGAAAAAAAAAGCTAGTGAAGCTAAGAAAGATAGTGAAGATAGTATGAGATTTTAGTTTATGAAATTCCAAAATAGAAATTCTAGAAGTATTTTTTTTCTCCAAGCTTCCAATTAATAAGAATCCGAGCCCGAGGGAACAACAAAGCAAAGCAGAGAGAATAGAAGATGGCTAATAAACTTAAGGTTTTGGTTATGTGTGCTTAGGTAGGTATCATTTTTGTACGTACCAAGGGGGGGAGTTGATTAAAATGATAGGAAAAAATTGTTATTGGTTCGGAAATGATCCGAGGAACGAGAATTTGTTGAATATGTGAATATGTGAATATGTGAATTTGTGAATTTGTGTGGATTTGATTTGATGTGAGGAGGAGGAGATAGGTAGGTCGGTAGGGAGTTCGATTTCGAGTTCACCCCAGTGAATATTTTGAATATATAGTATGATATCTCAAAGTCGATGAGAGAGAAATGTCATGTGAATAGAGATTGATGATTTATGAGATAATAAGATATGAAGTATCTCTGATTGAAACCATTGACTTGTATTAGGTGAGTCGGTAGGTCGGTAGGCAAGTAGTTAAGTACCTATATCGATTGTCGTCAAATGGTGAAGGGTAACTTTTTCATTCGAGGGAAGAAAGGTTCGAGTTGAAAAAAGATTAAAATTCTCCAATTTTCCATTGGGTAGGCTGGTACGGTAAGGTCCCTAGTAGGGTATCTGGTAAGAGGCAGGCTGATGAGGGAGGTATGTATGTAGATATGTAGATATGTAGGTACAAACGACAACCGGATTGTTATGAAATGGAATAAATCATTATTATTCTTGTTATAATTGTTTTCATTTTGGCTCCAGTCAGTCGGAACAGAATAACGTATAATGTGCACGGGGTACTTGCTTCTTTGCTTCCGTACAGCACAGCACAGCACAGCACAGTCCAGATAGAATAGGTAGGTACCGACCAGTAGATATATATGAAGCAGCGTGTGTGTTTAAATCTCCGTTGAGAACGAAGACAGTACAGTACAGTACAGTATAGTATAGTACGTACACAGCAAACAGTAACTCGAGTAGCTAGATACCGGTAGTAGATAGGTAGGATTTTATATTTTATTGGTAGTCCTGATTTTTTATATGATTAATTAGCTGAAAGTATTTGATGAATTATGAGATGGATTGATTGATCGGCAATTAGACTCGGGGAACCATAAGAATAGAGTAATAATAAGGAGACCAAATGGAAATCCAGTTTTGCAAATCTTTTCTTTTTAATTTGGAAGAAATAACCTATTTTAGGTAGCGTATATCTCTCGGTCTGTATGTATGATCTGGATGGATACGATATGATGGGCCTGGTGCCAGGTTGACGGTCAATATGGGTGAAAGGGAATTGAGCCTGGTAGATCATATAAAGTGGATATGACAAGGCGACTGTTGTTATTGTTGGAGACTCTGAGACTTTTTTGCGTTGGCTTTTACATCATGTATGTACAAAACGGTACACTACTGTACGAAGCAATCCATCGGAAGATTTCTCGAGTCCGTAAAGAATGGTCAGTAGGTAATGTGACGAGCAATCATTTATGTAATGAACTTCATCTAGCTCTCTCTCTCTCTCTCTCTCTCTCTCTCTCTCTCTCTTTCTCTCTCTCTCTCTCTCTCTCTCATTCCTTCGCTCTTGTTAATACTTGAACTTTTCTACTCCGACAACAACACTCACTCATAAGAACAATTATGAATTTGGATTGTTCTTCATGGGATATTAGCTTTTAATCAAATTAAAACGGTGGAAACCTTATGGGAGTAGCCGGTGCTGATGCTTAGTAGAGAACTTAAGCCAGGGTTCTTACCTAGGTATCACATTCTACTCGGCCATTATCTCTTCTTTCCTTCTCTTGGAGAGGTATGGTTATCATTGATATCGTGATTCGTTTATATAATACTGTGGGGATGGTAAGATGTTGCAAAAAGAAGGAATAAGAAAAGTAGGGTAAGGGAGGGAAGGTGTAAATGAAAACCGTTTGCCTCTTTCCCAGGATGCAACTTCCTTCGATACCGGTACCACTCATGTATGCTCCTTTCTTTTGCCAAGGATATTCGATTGTCACAAGAACTATTTCATGCGTACGTATCTAACATAACATGACTGCGCTATACCTACCTAGGTAGGAAGAGGACATACATTAGAATGCTTTCGAGTATCTAAGAATCTCACTTCATTTGTACGAAGTATGCGTGGGCATTAACAAGGATTGGAAGGCCGCTCCATCTTCTTGACTTACTTTGGCGACTTAGGTATGTACTTGGAAAAAACATTTGATGGGCCCGAGAATATCTATCCAATCCTAGTGTCACAAACAACACAAAGAATGCCGTGTTGAGTGGCAATTGCTACAACTCACGACTTATGACTTGCTTAAGGAGCATCTAGCCATCCTACGGAAAATATGAAGTTGCACTGTATGCCTTTTCTACCCTTACACTGCTGAAAAGCATTGATATGTTATACATACCTAATCTTATAGTACCACCTGTCCATCGGAAGATCAATGCAGGGAAATTGGACGTGGTGAGATGAGATGAGATAAGATTGACATGAGAATAGCTTCATCTCTTGTCTCAAATTCTCAATGTAGAACATTCGCATCATCGTCGTGCAAGAAACACGGCCCAGTTCCTGCTTCTACGGAGTTCACACTCCGTTCTCCGTACATTCCGTATCGAATAAGCCGATGATGACCATGTTGGTACTCGAAATCGGTAAATAACATGTTGCTACCTAGCTCAAACTATATTCAGGGGCTTTGCGACATGCATAAAGGCACGAGGCAAGGCAAAATGAATGGAATACAACGCGAGGCCGGCTTCTAGCCTTGAAACCGCCCCGGCAGTGATAATCTACGGCACGACTCATAGTTCTCGCGTTGTCAATCTCGCATTGGTATTATACTCATGGTATATCTCTTATAAGTCTTACAGTTGGGCTGGCACGCTTCATAGCGTACTGTAACTCAATCTTACCGACCTATGCGACTATTCGGACTCACCGCTGTCGCAGTATTCTAGTATTTGTCTTACTATGGGAAAACGCATATAATCACTGATCACGAACGAGTCATTGCTTGTTTTCAAAAGCCAGCAAACAAGCTTGAGACAAGCAAAAGTCAAGGCAAAAGAGGGAAAGGGAACGAACCAGACAAGGCCAATCCTTCCACCCGAGAAAATAATCCCAACAAACACACGCATTCTCCATGCGACAACAGAATCTCTCAGTCCTCATCAGCACAACAGAAAAAAGTTACCTACCTTCCTAATCTATATCTTCAAGGTACTAGGTAGCTTTCGTCCAGCTTTATATATCTGCAATACTCAAAAACGTCGCGGAACCCTTTCCGATATCCAAGTACGGAACCGTTTGTGAACATCTGACCTCTTTTTATCTCTCCGCCTCAATTTAAGGAAGCGTCGTGTGACGTTCATTGTTACTGGTCTGAAGATGGGGGATGGTATTGTGTTACTCTCTCAAAATCCAGAAATCTAGACTGGTAATCTAGAGTAACAATCAGAACTTGGAATCCCAACAAACGAAACCAACTTGTGATCCAGTACAACTCTTTTCATTGACCATAGGAAGTTTCGATTAGAGCCATCGGAACATACCTGGGTAGATACCTACTCTGTATATCCTTACAAAGTTTTTTATATTGCATTTAGACATTTAAATATCTAGACCAAAGTTACCAATCCCCCGGATTTTGGACCCCACCCGGTACTTCTCCACACCACATGACTTACAGTACGATATATTACAACGAATAGTAATGGAGTAATGAACTAGTACCATCTAAAGCAACTTTGGCAGGATAAACCGTCTATCAAACCTTTATTGGGAATTGACTCGAGCCTCGAGCCTCAAGCTTCATGCACTCATTAATTACTCTTGAGCAAGGCGGAAAATAGGATCTCTCTCATCCAACCACCCATCCCGCGTGTTTATCCCGAGGCCAGCAGAAAACGTGCCCAATATTCCCTATTCCAATCAACCAAATCACTGTCTCAGAAGAACAGCACCCAACGACAAAGTCCTAAACCGTCCGTGATCATACGACACGACCCAAAATCTAACATAGCAAAGCAAAACAAAAGTTTGCCAAACTCAGGGGAAAAACTATCCATCCAAAGCGATGCCGCCGAGCCGCCCCTTGCCCTTTTTTTTTTCTTCGCCCACGCACGCCCTTTCTATACTCCACCCATGTCTCACGTATCCTGACCCGAGAAAACGCAAATTGTTCCTTCCAACCTTCTAGCTTCCTTCCTACTACTCACTAAAGTGCTTCTAGAAACGTGTTTCTCGTTTTCGTTTTCTTTTTCCGCTGGTCTTTTCTGCGTGGGTGGCGCCATCAGGACGAAAAATTGCTGGGGGATTCCAAAATCTTACTCCCTTTTTCAAAGATTATATATCAAATCATCTTATCAGTATTTCGAAGCAAAATCTATTAAGAAATATTTGCAAGCGTATGATTAATGATTTTTCCAAATCCTATTATATTAGAATTATAGTTCCATACCATTGTTTGACTATTAAAACAAAGGTATTTTTCTTCGAAAGGGGGTTTATTTTTGGCGAGTCTATCTGGTGTCCCAATATTCTTCGCCCTGATATGATGAAGGGGTAGGTGCTCTTCTTCGGCGCAGAGCAAGCCTCAAAATATATTAACTTTTTCTCGTCCCAGCCCCTGGTACACCTTTCGGGCTTGGGAGGGGGAAAGAATTCGGGACAACAAAGTTAGGGATTGGGCAGCAATCATCTCATCTCCTTGGGTGTTTGTCTACCTAGCGCACGCTTATAAATATGAATGTGAATATGGATGTAAAGATGGAAGTGAACATGGGATGTCTATGTCTCTTCTCTTGGGTGAGCCTCATGTTTTTTATCGGTGAAAACTTTGGATGGATGGGATGGATGGCTTCGAGTTTTTTTTTTCCTGCTTGCTCTGCTCCCGCCAATGGCACATAGCAGATGGCAGATGCACACTGAGAATCAGATGCAGTGGTAGGTAGATTTTGTGCCGACTAGAGAAATACAAGGGATATCGTATTGAACCAATCAGTAATTGACATTCAACAACACCATCATCAACAATATCTGACTGGAACAGCTTTGTATGTCTGTATGTGCATCAACGCACTCGGCAAATTTTCTATTCTACATACCTAGGTACTCTAGAAGCAAAATCAACATATTTCAATAGGTATTTCAATAGGTAGGTATCTTGATTTTTGAAATGCTGATGGAAGCTCATAAATAACAATATTGGTATTCCGTTTCAGAATCAATATATTAGAATTTTTCGATACATACAGACTGTAATTGTAACTGTAAACTGTAACTGTAACTCGGATTTAAAGGGTCCCTAGGCATCTCACCTGGATACCTATTTCTCACAATTCAACACCCATCCTAATCAAATTCAATATTCAACATCCCTCATTCTTCATTCTTCATTCTTCATCTTGCAATCAATCCCGAGTTGACTATTCATATACCTACATAGATACCTACCTAGTTGTCCCTCAAGTTCACATGATCTATTTCGATCCATAGCGTACTCATTGATTCCTTCATTCATTCATTGATTCATCCCATCCCATCCATTCCACCCCCCAAAACTCAGCCTAATCTAAAACATCCAAACCACTCCGTGCAGCACCAATCCCCATGAGAAAAAAGTATTTACCCCTCTCCCCGATCTTCAAGGGTCTAAAAAGTCACGAGTTCATTCGGAGAATTGTTTTTTGCTGCTGTGCAATGTGGTGTGATGTTGTAGGCCGCACTGTATGCACTATGAAAAGGGGAAGAAAGGGATCTTAGGTGGGGGTTTACACGTGATATCGTAAGGGATGGTTGGAGAAGTCAAATGGAGATAGATGAATGGATAGATGATCTTGTGATATTTCGAAGGTTACACGAGTGACGGGCGGGTATGTAGGTAGGATACGTAAATAACATCACACTGAATGTCAAGGTGAAGTCTGCTGTTGAAAGAAATTTCATAAAGTTCGTCATGCTACATTAAGCCGAGTAGGAAGTGGTAAGCCATTTCCACCTATATGACTCGGGTTCGAAGATCTAATGCTTTTGTGAACATAAGAAAAGGCGCTATAAACACACTTTATGACCCGTTGAAGAACAAGGATCGATTATGTGAGAGTGTAACCTCCATCTACTCGTAAATCGGCTGAGATGTTGTCAGCAAATTGACTCAAAGGGGTTTTGCGGAGAAAAATGTTCTTACCTCCAGTAACGTAGTTAGATGCATCTGACGAGAGGAAAGTAACGGCGCCCATAAGATCTTCGGGCTGACCCATCTTACCCTGGGGAATAAGGGAAGTCCATTGCTTCTTCAATTCTGGGTTTTCATCCAAAATCTTCTTGGTTCTATTGTTTCCGTAATTAGCATTGGCTTGCATGAAAGAAAAAATTAAACCCCCACGGGGTCTTTCTGGGGCTCAATCTTACAATGCAGTCAGCATATATCCAGGGGAGATGCAGTTGACTCGGATGCCAGCGTGAGCCCATTCGACAGCCAAGGATGAAGCGAGATGTCGGACAGCAGCCTTGGCCGCGTTGTACGGCGCTTGAGGTTGTGGAACATTGACAATGGCGCCGGACATACTGCCAATAAACACCATGCTTCCTGGAGCCTTACGCTCCATCAAGTGTTTTGCAACGGCAATTGCAAACAGGTATGTTCCATCCACGTTAACACCCCAGAGTTTTCGAACTCGATCGATTGGGTAGTTAATGGCTTCAAAATTCTCAGTGAAACCGGCTGATGTCACTAAGTTATCGATTTTTCCGTGCTGGGAGATAATTTCGGCAATAGCAGCATCGACGGATTCTTGAGAAGAGACATCTGCGTAATGAGCGGTAACCTTTGGAACCCTAGAATGATGCGTAAGCCTTTGGTTACAAGATCAAAGTAAAATTGCTCTTCCTACTTTTCTGCTCCTGGGTTCTCTCTCTTGAATGAAGCAACAAGTTCTCCTGCTTGCTTTTCGGCTTCTTCCTCTGTTGCATTATTAGCACAACATCAGCTTGACATTTGTTGATGGCACATACTATTCATATCAACAATTGCAATATCAGCACCACTAATAACCATGGCTTGACTCATGACAAGTCCCAAGCCTCTGGCACCTCCGGTAACGACACCAACTCTTCCTTCCAAAGAGAAAGATGCAAGTGTACGCTTGAAGTGAAGCCCACCTCTGCCTTGTACTGGTTTACTGGATGGCAAATCATGTTCTTCTGGGTATTCGACATGTACAGAGGAATCGGTTCGTGCAAAAGAACCTTCGTGGGGTGGATCTTCAAGCTTCTCGCGAAGGGAAGCTGTGCTGTGAATTGGTCTTGAGGATAGAGCTGGTAATGTGCGAGATGAAGCTGCCTTTGTTGAAGCTCTGGCAGCACGAGCTGTATGTCTAAGAAGTTGTGATCGGAACATCGTTGATGTGTTTGTTAGAATGTAAGTATACACCCACTAAGAAAAGGTCCAAAAGATGGCGACCAGGCTAGAGAGTCTCTGAGACGGGAAATCTGATCTGATTGAGATGAATGAATGAAGTTATAAAAAGGGCACTAAATTCACAATATTCAAAAATATTCGTTCAAAGTCAATTGAAGAATGAAAAGGTTTAATGGACAGTGAATGCTCTTGTACGAAATGAAAAGTGTTTTCGAGAAAATTGGTACTTAGCTTAAGAAGGTCCTTGGTAGTTGACGTAGAATGAAAACAGAAATGATAGCTACCTACTATGTACCAAGGGTTGTTGACATCATCTGACAGTGCAGCTCCCCAAATCTCTCCACTCATAATGGATACAGTTGGTATTTCAGTGGGGGTCGCCCATTGCTGAATCGATTCGGTCTGAGTGCTGCTACACCGAAAGTAAGGGAAAGAAAAGAAGCTCAATGCCCAGACCCCAGACTGAGGAAAAGATATGGAGAAAATAGTGGCAAAAGTAGGAAGGAAAAAAGGTCAAGAGGGTATACATCGTGAGATGTGATTGTTGAGGCTTCAATACTTGCAAGAGAAATGCCCAACGAGTCCAGACTCATTACTTCTCTCGCGCTGTGATTTGATTGATTGCATGTACGTATGTGACGAGTACGAGGTACATAACCCCGATAGTATATTTCAATAGTACAAGACCCAAACGTAGTCAATCATATCTTGAGATTCATGCATCGTGGGATTCCATTTCAAATTGCAATACAAAACAAAGTACCTGAGCTCTGTGCTTGAAAGAATCGGCGAGTCGGAATCTATTTGTTCTGATAGCTCCTTGAGATTGCTGATAATGATTATATAATCGTGCCTTATCAACAGCCACTAACTCACCAGCCACATCACGTGTACCGTAAACAGCAAATGCCGAAACCATCCTTTCTTTACGCTAAAACCCCGTGCTCAATTTACTAGTCAAGAATATGGTTTAATTACGGTGTACCTACTACCTAGTAGGTAGTGACATTTATGGAGGCTGTGCCCACTAGTGGAACCTCGCCGCTTCCTTTCACTATCGTCCCTTTGAGACGCTCAGGCTTGACATGAAACCATAACTTCTCCTCATCTTTTCACCATCAATACAATAACCTACCTATACTTCACTCACTCACTCACTCGTATTATTTTCGCAGAATCTTACATATTCTGTTTGAAAGAAAATTCTACCAGACCTCGTCATAAAGTAGCAGGTCTACTGATTTCGACAATATATATTCCCTTTCACGGCAAGCAACACAACATTACCCCACGATATTCCCAATCTATCGATCCACATCACTATGCGATTTATCACACTCGGAGCGGGGGCTGCTCTTGCAACTCTTAGTCAAGCATTTCTATTACCTCCAGCCATTTCGGAATCTGCCAGCAATGCCATAGATTCTTTACCTTTCGATGCTGCTATCGAGGCAGAAGGCAGAATGTTGGCTGTCGACTGTCCTGGTTGTCCAATCGCCGTCCAGACTTTGGATTCACAGGGACGTCGACACGGTTTGAAGGGATTGAATAGACTCATGTTCAATTTTTCCGTCTCGCACGATAATGGTCTCGATCGTGTACTTCTTAATGGACTCCAATTCTATCCCATCGATATGGACTCCAGTCTCGAACGTCTTTCAGCTCCACAAATGATCAAGACAACTGAAAACGAATGGGTCGAAGCCGCAGAACCCGACCTAGGCTATGCTTTACGCATCCATAAGCCAATATCATATTCACAACAAGATCAAATTGATCTGATCATGGCAACCCTTGAGATTCTCGAAGTCGGAAATACATTCGTGGATACCGTTAATAACATTGAACTCAAGATTCTTACAACACCAAGTGGAAAGTTGATGATTGGCGATGCACAAGTTGTACCATCACCACCGAAGAGTCATCTATCTAACTCAATCGATGATGGACAAGAATGTACGACGGTGCTTTGCAAATGGAGAGCAATTATGGCCGATAAACTCTCAGCTCTCAAAGAAGGCTGCGGTGGCCAAGCCCAACCAACTTCTCACAACAACAGACCTCAAGGTCATGGACGCCCCCATCCTCACGGTCATCATGGAGGACACGACAGCCACAGAGGTCATGGTGGTCATGGTAGACCTCATCGATTCTCTCACAAACACCACGGCATCGCCAGATTTTTGCGAGGTGTTGTCCTACACGTCTTCATTCCAGTTATCATTGGTGTCGTTGCAGGAATCACTGCCAGTCTTGTTGGTATGGTCGTCGGCCATGTTGTTATCTTCATGTGGCGTCTGTTGTTCCGTAGAGGATCTCAAAGCAAATACACCAAGGTTCAGCAAGAAGACGCTGGTGTTGAAGAAGGCATCGAAGAAGAAAAAGGTCTCATTCAACACCAAGGTCCACCCCCGGGTTACGAAGATATTGTCAGGGAAGATAAGGAATAACCAACGAAATGAAAGAATGCAATTAAATTGAATTGAATTGAAAATGTGGTCTTGGCTCTTCTTGATGGCCTTGCCACAATCATGATAACAGGAGGTGAATTTGGGAAGAGGGTTCTTGGGAGTTTATATGGCGAGATCGATGAGATTGCAGGAAATGGCATACGGGTTTTAAGGGGCAAGGGGTCGGATAATGAGCAACTAGTGACTTTTTTTTTGTTTTGCAACATGCCAATTGTATGAATATATCAAGCGATCGTCTATTGCCTTTGAATTTTTCAACATCTTCCATACCATATTATAACTCAATTTCATTCACACATTGCTTTGGAGAGTTGAATTAAAGTTCGCAATGCTTGCTACACTGATTCAATAAAGTAGGAATTAGTAAATTGGGTTGCCTTCACACTCACCAATAATTTAAGATATGAGGTGGAAAACTCAGTCTGGACATCCACATTCCTCTCCATTTTCACTGGCCACGTACTCGACTCCATTCTCCTTCTCTACCTTCTTTATTATCTGTAGCTAATTCAGTCCATTTACATTGCACGTATATGTATGCAATTCTCACCTCTACATTGATCTCGTACACTATTATAATATATGCTTCGTAATGTTCTCTTTGACATACGATACGTAGATGCGAGGAGACGAGAATTTACTATCTATGTTTTATCTACTTATGGTGTATGCAGGTGCTGGGGATTAGGAAAGTTAGGAGGATAGGTCGAGTGTGAAATGGATATTGGCTGATGCCTCTGTTTTGTGGAGGGGAGGGGAGGGTATGGGATGGATATTGAGATGAGGTTTGGAGAATATTTGAAATGTGGATTTTTGGGCTTATTGATGGATGGAGATAGGAATCATAGGATGAAGGTTTTTATGGTTTTGGATTATAGGGGTTTTTTTTATGTATGTATGTATGTATGTATGTATGGGAGTTGTTTTTGGGTGTGCGACAGAGGAAGCAGATTGCTATGATGGCTAATTTTTTATATTTGGGTAGGAAGTGAGGTGCATGTATGGAGGTGATTAGTTGGAGAGAGGTGTTATGGTGCGCTGAGTTGAAGGGGCTGGAGGGTGCGGGATGCGGTATGTAGAATCAATAGAGGGGCGTGGAATGGGTGATATTCCGTACGGTTGTGAGGAGATATGTTCATATTGTGCGATTACGCTTTCGTATGGGCTGGGATATATGACGTGGAGATTGAGGGGATCATTTGTCTTCTTTCTGGGTTCCTGAAATATGTGGAATAGAATGAGAATAGAGGACTGGGAGATGGTAATAATGAATATAGCAATCAAGATATAGAGAAATGTGCTTAGGATGTGCGATATAATGGAGAATATTGAATAGGCTTTGTATAGGGGGTTACTTTGGAAAAAATGAATATGTTGTTAGGAATATGAGAATAAGGGGGGGAAATCCTCGAGGAGGGTGACACAAGCAGGGAAAATGAGAATGTAGATTTCAGATATTGAAAGATACTGAGTAGATTGATTGATTTGATATGGTTACTAGAAAGATGGTTGTGCACTCCGAAAACTTTGGGGCAAATGGATTTGCAGCAGGCTGTTGACATGTAGTTTACGTTCAAGATGAGAGCTGTTGTGAAGTAGATGTCTGGCGTTGGGAAGGTTTGGAATAAGGCGAATACATGAAGGGGAATGAGTAGTTGAAATGGGAGGAGTGCCCGAAAATGATCCACCATGTAAAGGAAAGTTGATTATCGGAGAGGATTCAATCGCCTATAAGAATTGCATTGTCCGAGAGGGTTTGTATATCCGAAGCTGCTTCAATGTTGAGATGTACTTGATGTCTAAAATAGTTTACTTGTATGAAGGTACTTCCAACCCGCTGAATGTCCACGACTCTAAAAGAATTTGAGAGATCATACCATGGTAGATATGTGTGAATAGCAATGAAGGATTTGAGATGATATGAGTATTTGAATAACCTAGCACCAATAAAGATTTTCATTTTCGAAGGCATCCTATTATAGAATCTATTATCCCAAGTCACATTGAAAAACCCAAGGTAAAAGCTTCTCCTTTGGTAAATCCTAACCATAAATTCTTCATGGCTTTCCGAGTCGACTTGACGCCCTCTCACTACCTTTGCATTCGTAGCATAGAGGGTCCTCACTGTATCAAACTGATCCAAGCCCCTGACCAAGCTGATAGTGTTGATGAGGGAATACGTCATATTTGAGTTCAATATTCGTTTTAAATATGAATCAAAGTTTGGTGGCAACATTAGTAGTAAAGAATGGATGGTGCTTGGAGAAAATCCATTCTCAGACTCTTTGTAAAACACATTTTAATACAGACTTCTTTTAAACAGCACAATCTAACGTCGCTATATGTTTACCTTAACATTTTCCCTGTATTTGATGTGGTTGCTATGATAATATTACAAGAAGAGAAAAACAAGAAGTCAGTTTTTGAGATTTCGTGGAGGATGGCAGAGGTATGCACCAGTTTTTTGATGTTGAAAATTGATTTAAAAAAGCCCACTTGGACAGAGATGCGAGAAACGGAGCTGAAGCCTGAAAGAGGAAGGCACTGACAGTATTTGATGGCTGCTTATCTCACTACAGAATGGATAAGCGAAGCATTAAAGAAGATGAGGAATCACAAAGAGCTGTAGAGCAAATTCTGTGGGGGTTTCTTTCTCCTGTGGCACTTCGACACCTGGATGTCCACCAATGTCGCTAGGCTAGTGGAGGGCATGAAGGTTATGGCAGACTCTTGCGCCTGTGGGTATACAGATTGGGGCTGCTTACGATGAGCAAGATATCGTGGTATCGAAGGTATCAGGAAAGAGTATCTATCTGTCATAGCTTCAAACAATAGATGGTGATGTCTCATTCCACGGCGGCAATCGCTCATCGACAATATGGTGAGCTGTTTAAATGTGGTCTAGGTAATGATTGAAAGTCGAGATTGGCTTGAACTGATATCCAAACACGTGGGTAATGAAGGGTTTTCACAAAAATGTGGGATCGAATGTTGCTAAAATGAGGAGCCTCCGGAATAGACGAGATCCTGCTGTCCACCTGGGACGAATCGGCTCTCGTGCCTGATTAACACACATCGGATGTGCATGATGGATGCGATAGCAGATGCAGCATGTTCAATGTACGTTCGCAAGCCTTATGGGTACGGACAACTCGGGCTGAACCCATGTCACCTAAGTGGGTTTGTTCAACGGCCATTGCCCGATCTAGCGAAACCGATTGAATTTCCAAATTTATCGTTTTCCTCTCTTGGGTGCATTCCGATTTATCTATACCCACTAAGTAGCTTTCAGCATGAGCCGCATCTCGCCGGCGTTGTTGTGGGACAAAGGCTGTACTTGAACTTCAAAGGAAATCGTGATATTGTTGTTGATAACCATAAATCTTCGGGAAGAGCCGAGGCAAGACTTCGCATTTTATGAGGCTCGGCGCCGGCAAAATTCTTAGTCTCTTCTCTTCAACCACGGTGCTTGCAGCATCTAGATCTTTATTGTTACAACTGTACAGTGATATGGTTTAATTTGTGTTTTGCATCACTCGTTCGTCCACTGAACAAGTGAATATGTCCTCATAATCAAGCCAATTCTTGCAAGCTTAGGCGGTGAGACAAAAATGGTGCAATGCTTTACACGATGAAGCCATCTCTCGAAAACATGCCCTTGACCCATATGTTCATTGGAAACAAAATCAGATGAAGAATACGAGAAGCATATTTTCATGCAGGCAAAGATGAATACATGTTAGCGTGACATACATATCGACGTTCTTAGCTCCCGCGGCATCCCACCTTGCAAAGTTGCTAGCGGATCATCATGTAATCTGCATTGCAGAAGATCTATCAGGGTCTTGTCCCAAAGATTGGGATTTAGCTCAAATACCTTTTGCGCTCCACTTCATGTCAATGAGATCTGTAGCTCCGAGCACCGCCTGCCTGTTGTCACAACGGTGCTGCAGTCACACATTCTAACTTGAAAGTTTGTCAAGCTCGGAAAGACGAGGTCTTGGCTTCAAGTCTGGCCACGCCCATGTCGCAATTCAGAGGAAGCCCTCAATTGCTCTTGCATGCTTTCATCTATCCTTTCATCTATCCAGCCAAGCCATCAATCCATCACGGAAAAATACTCACTACCTTTGGCGGTGCATGTGACAACTTCATCAATTTTCTTGCACCAATCATAGATGACATAGTTTGAAGTATCCAAGTATATAACACCAAGGTTTTCTCCGTAAAAAATCATTCTCAACAACAACTGCTCCCTTTGTGTATATCGATTATCATGTATTTCTCAATCCCAATCCTTTCATTTGCGGCCACTCTTCTAGGAGCAGTCTCTGCCGCTCCTCTAGAGGCACGAGCGGTCTCCAGGACCTCTGCACCATCAGGTGCTGTTATTGTCGACGCAACCGGCAAAACATCAGGATCATACAAAACATTTCAAAAAGGAGTGAATGCCCTTTCCACCACTACTACCACACCTCAATATCTCTTCATCTACCCTGGAACCTATACCGAACAAGTATATGTTCCAGCTCTCGAATCCAACCTCACAATCCAGGGGTATACTACAGATGCAAGCACCTATGCTGGTAACCAAGTCACTTTGACTTACAACCTTGCACTCAAAGATACTACCTCCGATGATTTGACAGCTACTTTACGTCAATGGAACCAGAACACCAAGGTCTACAATCTCATTATTAAGAACACATTCGGACATATCTCTTCCAACGGTCAAAACCTTGCTATATCTGCCCGTAAGTTCATTGGTTCAATATGTTCTTCACCTAATCCAGCCTAAAGTGTTGCTCTCCGCGAGAAATTTTATCGTCTATCATCTTTCAATTTTGAAGTCCCACGGTTTTCATTAGAGACAGTTACTAATTCACGCTATTCATAGATACCACAAACCAAGGATATTATGCCACTCAATTCATCGGATACCAAGATACCATCCTCGCCAACACCGGAACTCAACTCTATGCCAAATGTCTCGTCGTCGGTGCCATCGATTTCATCTTCGGTCAAACCGCTCAAGCCTGGTTCGAGAACAACGATATCCGCACCATTGCCGCCGGATCCATCACTGCATCTGGACGTGCCTCTGACAGTAACCCATCTTGGTATGTGATCAACAACTCGAACATTCAAAACATCAATTCCAGCGTCACCACCTACAACAATTACTTGGGACGTCCATGGGAGAACTATGCCAGAGTCGTTTTCCAAAATTCTTACTTGGGAAACAACATCAAGGCTGCTGGATGGAGTGTTTGGAGTGGCTCTATCGCTAATACTGAGCATGTTGTTTTTGAAGAGTAGGTTGTCCATCTGACTTCACATAGAAAAATGCTAACTCTCAGTAGATATGGCAACACTGGACCTGGTTCCATTGCTTCCGAAGGACCAAGAGCAACCTTCAGTTCCTCCATCAGCAACGCTGTTCCCATCACCACCGTTTTGGGAAGTGCTTATTTGAACGAATGGTGGGTTGACAGCAGTTATTTGTAAAGAGATAACTATGGGGTTTTCGTTTAAAAACGAGATCCAAACGATTGAATGTGAAAGGGCAGTGATGAATGAATGAAGGGATTCCAAAGATAAAATGTTGGGATCTGACAATATTAGATAATGAATTAATAATTGATGATTCACATTTATTTGCCGATTCTGTATGTTTGTTATAGTGAAGCTCATATTATTCTTCAAGACTTTCCGTCCCATGGGCAGATAATTATCAGATCATCAGCGGCTTTCAATACACTCCCGATTGCGATTCGACAGCATTAAACTGTGTATCCCCTAAGCTGTTTTGTTCAACAAACCTATGTACTTATTGCTCAAACCCATTTCATAGATACCGAGACCCAAAAAAATACGATCCCAACCTCGGTATAATCCCATCATTATCAATCTACTGCAATCCCTTGAGGTTAGATACTTATATACAATAAATACAATCCAGATATCTAGATATTCAAAGGTAGATACCATTAACATATCGGGACTCTCCCTCCAACCCAGAATATCTAGAACGCTCTTGTTCTTATAATAAGAAAACAATAAACACCACAGCGATACTAAAAACCTCATACCCATACCCATCTAACGAACGAATCTCTCACTCCCCATACCCTTTCTTTTATATTCCTAAACTCCCCGCTTTCCTCTAACAAATCACAACAACAATTCAATCCGAATTAGTGTAGGGGTTAACATAACTCGCTTTCATGGTTCTCAGCCAGATCCGAGTAGCCCCGGGTTCGATTCCCGGATTCGGAACTCATATTTTTGCATGTTTTTTCTTTCTTGGGGATAGATAGAGATATCCTTCTTCAACTACCTGAGTGAGTGAGGATGCATTGGTTGCTTTTTGGGTTTTGCCATCTTTTTTTGTGAAGATTTTGGCGGGGTAGGTGGCGTGGATGAGTGGGGTAATATGAATATGAGCCGGAGTTGAGCCGCGCTGCTAAAGGGGAAGTTGCAGATGTGAAAACGATATTGATAAGTACATAATGAAATGAGCAACAAATGAAAAGAACAAATAAAAACCAGCAGTTTTGATACTCTGATTCATAATTTTGGATATCTATCTATCTCCTTAGGTACCATACAAAGAAGTGCACGCTATATATATAAATCTCTCCCTCTCCTTGCAGCTCCCACTACATTCGCCTCACAAAGCAATGCTAACAAATGCTAAATGCTCCATCCACCACCGGCCATCGAAAATCTAGGAGTTGAACCTAGATCTACTATAAACAAGAGGTTTATTTGTACTGATTGTAATTACATTTTTTGCAAATACACAGACCCAGGAGCAAGAAAGGAAAACAAACGCCCTACGCCTCGCAATCCTCATGATATCTTTTGTTCTTTTATTCTAGGCAGTGAAGATTTGAATGCCATAGTACCTCACCTCTGCTCTATGTATGGACTATCGTGATATAATCAATTCTATACTTGACTGTGTATCTTGCTCTGTCTTGTCCTTGCTAGTCTATCGTTCGCGTTGGACTAATGTCCATTCATACTATTGATATCATGATTAGCTTCCACCCCCGTAAAATCAAGAGAAAGATAACTCAAAACTCACCACTCGTCCCTCTTCATCCCCAGTATAAACTCCTTTCTCCATGGGCACCACACAAGTAATACCCGCCTCCACATTTCCATTGATCGTTGTTCTTCTTCCATGCGGCCCTGCCGATCTATTGACACTGGCATCTCTCCTTACTTCGTCAACATGATCTAATCTCTTCACCAATTCTAATTCCCATTTCCCACTTTGTTTACCCACAATTTTACGCCATATACATACTATTCCTCTTTTATGTCCCGTGAATAATAATGTACTCTCCAACCATTCATTCCCAGTACCTTCGTAAAATGCACAACTATGTACATAATCATCATGTCCTAGATCTGTGCAGACATTTTGCTCGAGTAGTGCTTCACCGTTCAAGGTATAGAGAGCAACCTTTTGACCGCGACATAACATGATATCACCAGTTACATCATTAATACGTGCGCATTCGACACCACGACCATGAGTAAGTTTGCGAACGAATTCTAAACGATTAAGATCCCAGAGAAGGACGACACCATCGGATGATGCGCTGAGCATTGTACTAAAGGATTTACTGACTGCTAGAGTAGTCACGGGTGTTTTGTGTCCGAAGAGAGAAGAGCGAGGTTGGAGGTCAACAGTTTTTGACGAGGATGTTATGATTGTATGAGCGGAAATGACACAATCTTCGCCAGCTGTGATGAGTGTCTGTGAAGAGGCAAAAATGACGGTAGATAATTGACCTTGATGAAGGTTCTCAAAAAGTCCAGCGAGCTTCTTGGAGTCATTGAAGTAAAACCGAACGCTGTTATCGGCAAAGCCCCATTCTAGGTATTTATCATAGCTTGGAGGAAGATTTAGACGGAATGCTGTGGAACAGAGAAGTCGATCTAACTTAGCGGAGTAAGTGAGTGATGCGACACGTTCGTGACTTTCTATCAACGGAAATGGTAGTCGAGTCAGAGATTCTGCTGAAGTATCCAGTCTCTTTGTTTTTTGACGCATATCTTCTCGAGATTGATGAGGTTTAGAAAAGACTTGATGAGGTGTTTGACCGAAATTATGAATGATTCCAATCGTAGCTAGCCTTTCGACTGGATCTTCAATAGTATCAAGATTCTTTGCACCGTGATATGAAAGATGGTGGAATACGTTCACACTTTCTATAGCGGCTTCTCCACGTTGCTTACAGCCAAAGATAAGATCAATCCACTGGTGTAAATTCTTACTCACATATGGGCTTTCTAAAGCCTCGCGATGTTTAGCAATGAAAATTTTAGGATCGCCCTTAGCCCACGGTGGAAGGTTAACAGTATCGATACCTCCGCCATCCCCTTGTCGCAAGCCAAAATTGTATCCATTGTTATTCGTAAGGAATTCTGGAAGGTAAAAGAATTCTGGTATGAGCTCTCTTACATCAGACATGTTGTTTCTGGATGCAGAATCCCAAGCTTTCGCGATTGAATAGAACAATCGATCAGGATGATCAAAATTACCACCTTGAAGTAGCAAGTATGATTGAACAAAAGGTTGAAGTCTGATCAAGTACGATGTAACAATCATGGCTGATGAGTAATGAGTACCATAATGAAAGGCGGGAGTAGTGTTATCCATTTCCGCAAATGTTTTGTACCTTTCAATAAAGTCCGCTTGACGGGAATTGTGCTGCGCACCCATCGGCTTTGATAGGTCTCGGAATGAAGCAGGATTGTTGAGATCTAGCTCTTCACTAGTATAATCGGCCAGAACCCAGGGGAAGACAGGATATTGTGTAAGATCGTTAAAAGTACGACCAGCCATTGTATTTACGAGCATCAAATAGTGAAAATTTGATATTTCTCCTTTCGCCCATCGTCGCATCGCTGGATTCCAAGCAGAAGAGTTGAAGATGCTGCCAAATTTGGAGCCGAAAGTAGTTGGTGTATCGTCTGATACCTTGAGAGCCTCAAGACGCCAGCCATCTTCTGGATTTGGTAAACCAGAGCTACCATTAGTATGTGGAGCTTTTGAAGAAAGCTTTGAAAATAGATCATCTCTAAGAGTGGCCGAGATAGCTGTAAGCAAATAACTACGACCATCTGTGAAAAAGACTTCCACAGCAACATCTCGAAATAAGAAGCGACGTTTAGAAATACTAATGACATCGCTCCACTTCCAACTTCTTGATTCTTGCTCAGTTCTGAGAGGTTGAGTCGTTTTCTCGCTTGCCTTGTGACCAGCAATCATTTGTAGATAAGGATCTCGTTCCTCTTTAGGAGCCATCGCAACATTCACAATTTCTCCGTCAGATCTTTGGAAGACATTATCAATCAGATACAGGGAATCCTTGCCTAGAATCAACAGGCCCTCAACTGCTTCGAGTCCAATGATTCTAGAGATATTGAAAACGTGTTGAACTGAATCTCCCCTCTGAAGACTACGCATGACCTTTCTATTTTTGTCTTCAAAGCCATCATCGCCATCGCCAGGCTCATTAGGATCATCAACAAGCTCAAAATCTTCTTCTTGAACAACATTATCCGGATTTTCATTTGACGTTTCGTCTGATGGATTCTCAGTATTCCTCTCAGATCCATTTTGGCCATCAAAATCCCTAGGTGGTGACACTGCAGACCTCGGTGTTGAATCGATGTGCTGAGACGGGGCGAGGCCTCCAACTTTAGTGTTAACCTGTAACAGATCATTTGTGTTTGTCTCAGTGGGACGTCTTTTGGGTTTGTAATCATAATTTGGAGCAGCGCGATCTGGTAGCATACGAAGGCGCATGCGATTCCGACCCTCGGTCCTGTCCAATTTCCACTTCAAGGAAATTCCGCGATCAAACACAGCACAGGGTCTATGGAGTTCTCGATCCATCCTTGAAAAGGTTGAAACGAGGAAACTGAAATTATCTTGTTGATCTTGTTGTGCTCTTTGGTGCTTAAGATGTTCGGATGCATAAATGTTCTTCATCCATAAGTTTGATGCGAGATCATGACGAAACAATATATCTTCATCATTAAGATCATCTGCATGCCATTGCTTGAGCTTTTCGCGTCGTTTAGTAACGCGGACTTTAAGAGTATCTTCGTTCTTTTCATTTTCCGCGTTAACAAAGTCTTCCCAAGCACGAGACATTGCACCAAAGAACAGAGCATCTAGCTCAGCTCTGTAGCTATCAACCCATTCCGCAAAAGTCTCATTATCTAACTCGGTAAGCTTTTTAAATCCTGAATCTAGATGCTTGTATTGGCCAGGCATAGCATGACGTAGCATATTAGATGTTTCTTCGGGCTTCTGAACAAGCAATATGCGCCAAATATTTGCAGCCGCCAAGCGTATACTTTCTTTATTATCAACCAATTTGACATAAAGCTGGTAACAGATGAGTTTCAAGAAGTTATCTTCAGTTACATCGGCAGACAGAACTACGGTTTGCCAATAAAGCAGCTTATCCATAAATGCTAATGCTTCCGACTCGGGAGCTTCTGGCACATCAAGCTCAGACAGACGAAGTAGAACGACTCGAAGAAAAACACTTTTGATCGAAGCAATGGCTTGACTACACAGGCGGACACTTTTGATCTTGGACACTTCGGGCCGCTCCAGATATTCTAGTATTGTTCCCGCAAAATCCAATAGTGTTTCAGCTCCGCCAAGAAACCAGCCTTCGAATACAGCTTCACCAATATGGAGAACAAAACGAGCCATGTTCTGGATGACTCTAGGCTCCCATAATGATTTTTGATCCAACTGAACAGTAGTCCCGAGCTGAGATATCATGTTACGCAGCAGGTATGACTCAAAGTACGCTTGGTGTTCTTGGAAGCCAGGAGGAACTTTGAGAAACAATCCAAATCCGGGAAACTCTTTACGGGCCATGACTTGGTCAATGAAGACATTGACAACTAGTTCTAACATGCCTTCAACTATTGCGTTACTAACTTTTTGTGCGGCGATCCTTTTCTTGGGCGACATGATCAAGCTAAGCCTAGCAGAAGACGGGCTGTACTCCGAGGGGCGAGATGTTAACAACACGAATGATGATCCCCGACGAAGAGGCTTTGCTTTGAGAGTTGTAGGACTAGGTGGAAGGAGAGTCTCTACTGTTGATGTACGGACAATAGGTGTAGGCATAGCTGATACGCGAGACACCGGTCTTATGATGACATCGTCGCCTTCGAAAGTCAATGCAGAGTCACGAGAGTTCAGTTCTGTCTCCGGACTAACAGAATCCGAACTAACAACTACGGGGAATAAAACGGCAAGCAGATATCTGACGTAGTCTGAAGATAAGGCGAAATCCCTAAAGTCTTGAGATTTGCTATGCAAGTCTGCGAGAAATCGGATGATTGTGTGTAGAATAACAACTTGCTCTGCCAATCGTTCTCTTTTAGGCTGCTGAGATTCTGTTCCATGGTTAGTATAAGGTCCTGCAAGAAAACCAGCAACAAACTTACGTCGAGATTCAAGTTCTTTCGTAAGAGACATTGATCTATGTCGAGTTGGGGGCCTAAGCGTATCTGTTGGTGAATCCTGATCTCTTCCATTGCCCTTGTCGTGAAGTGGCGAGTCAGGGTCATCTTGATTCCGTAAGACATCCTTCAAACCATGCTGCATCATCGTCATGATTACGGGCAGCACATTAGGATATACAATTTTGCCTGTGCCAAATGTTTCCAACAGATTGTATAACTCAAATGGCTGATCGAAATCAATATTCGCGACGTCATGTCCAAATAAGATACCAAAACAAATAGGCCATAATGTTGGGATATCCCACCACCTCTTCAATCTATGACGCATAATGGTAAAGCCTCCGGTTTTACTCGAGAATTTCGACGCATAGTTAGAGCCATGGACCACTAAAAGACGGGCCAATATCTTTGAACCAAGAACCACGACCTGTGGGTCATCCTCCGTTAAGAGATGTAAAAGCCACTAATGATGTTAGGAGAAAATCTCAATGAGTACAAACTTGGAATAAATACCTTATTCGTCACAGTCCTAGCAAATTTTCGAATGTTTGAAGTGGTGCCTTCCTCACACAAAAGCTCAGTATACATTCCGAGCACTGAATTTCCAAGCTGTCTCTTAGTCAATGTCGGCGAAGCTATCTCATTCACATCGAAAACAGTGCTAATAGTTGGTCTTCTTGGTCCCCTTGATATTGTACCGGATCGCGTTGGAAGCGTTGACCCAGGATTTTTGGGGGTTCTTGAAGCAGAACCCGTAGGCTTATGATATGCATAGGTGATGAAAAGAGCAAGAGAACGAAAGACTTCCGCCGTCATATTACATTTTACTAAACTGGTGAGTGCTTCCATAAAAGAAGGAAACACATCCGCGGGGAACAATTCGGCCTTCAGAGCATCTAAAAATCGTTTCACAATCCCTGCGGACAATTAGCTAAGGTAATCAATTTCAAGTGTGTATAGTAGACCTACGCATTCGAAATAAGCGACGGGAATTGAATTCATGGTACTTGCTGTTGACACCAAACGTAATAAATTGTTTATAGTATAACCTTTGGGTGAGTGAAGTTGTCTTCCGCCACATATCAAAGTCGACGAGTAAGATACGGTATGCAAGAGGGTTAATTATAAATGATTCCTCAGGTGTCTCATGGCTATAGCCAACAAAATCCAGTACCAAGCTCAGCAATTGGAAACCAAGTTTATTACGATCATCTTCGCTCATATTCGAGGCGTCTGAGTTACCTGTCCTCGTCGCAATAACAGTTCCGGCACCCATCTTGCCACGAAGAAGGGCACCCAATATTGCGTAGCCATTTTCTCGCTCCATAGCCTCACTGTTTCGCCAGCTTGCATTAATACTCTCAAATAGATTTTCGACAGCCCGAACGATACTTTCTTTTGTGTTGGCGGCTTCGACTAACTTCAGCCCAATTGCAGTAAACCCTCCAAGCCTCCACATTGCATCGTCCAGAGCTTGGGGAACAATGACTACTGGTTCACCTGTCATGATCGCAGTGCCATGGGCTCTAGTCAAGGCATCATTGATGGCAGGCGTGGATCCATTGATAGCTATGGAGGTACCACTATTGTGTGTCAACTGGAATAAGTTATTTGAAGCTGTTCGATTTAGCCCCCTTAAAAGTTGAGATTCCGGTCCTTTTAGTCGGTCTTCCTCTCCAAGAATAGCAGTAGGCAGAATGCTTAGTATGATGCGAGACTCCGGTACTAATATGCTAGCCTTTCCACGTATAGCTTTGAGGATGTCTGAATTATCTTCCTTCCCGGGATGCATGAGCTCCTGACGCATTCCCAAAGCCGCAGATGCCTCATACGTTTGGAACGATCCCATACAATCTTGAAAATTTCCATTATACCGTGGCCCCAAGCGATAGTAGACAGCTACTAAATCGTCGCTAATCACATCCTCGATGAGATGTGCTGAAGCCAAAGACCAACGAGAAAAGACAACGCCACGCCCGAGACGAGTAGAGAGATCCTGTGGAGTTCCAAGGAAGGCTTGAACTGGGTGTGCCTTCGCACTGGTTGAGGTGAAGGACGCGAAACTTTCTGTGCTAGCATTTGTGGGTGGTGGAGGAGCCGGATATTGACATTTGACTTGCTCCGCGAATTCCCCATCGACATAAAGAATTGCTTTACTCGAAGTCATTGTTCTAGGACGTCGATGAACTATTGCAATATGATACCAACGGCGTTCTTGAAACGTTGTCGATTTGAACCTGACACTAGGTCGCGACGAGGAAATAGATGTTTGTAAAATGAAATTGTGAGTATCCTGCTCAAGATACGCCAGTAGAAAACAGGTTTGAGTCTCATCATAAGCCCCGAAGATAGTTGTATGAGCATTTGGATCAAATTTATCCACGAAAATCCAGGCCGTGAAGGTATAACCTCCCACCGTTGATGGTGGTGGAAAAGACCTTGCTAGCGTGGGAAGTTCTATTGAAGCAAAGCCATTTAAAGAAAGGTCAAATTGAATATACGCAGGAGTGTGAGATTTCTTCATCGTGCGAAGCAAGAATTCGCTGGCAATAGGAGACTGGCTAGAGACTAGATATTGGGCATCATTTAAGGAGCTTATACCGAGTGACATCAAAGAACCGCACAAGTTTTCGACGGTCTGTCTCTCGGTGGTAGCAAGGGGAGAATCAGAATCGAAAGCAAGCGGAAGCAGAGTGGATAGTACTCCCGTCGAATGCAAAGCCAACAAACTGTGATTTGAGATTGAAGAAATTTTGGACAATGTTAGAATAACAACCAATGCAGCTGGATTTACCGGAGCGTTGGAAACTCGAGGTATGGTCTTCCAGAAGTCTATGATAACTGGAACAATATCTGCATGATGTAGCAACGAACTCTCGCGCAGGATGGCTTGTAAACGAGTTTCCACCAACTCGAGAATTTCTTCATCGCTCTTGATGTTTTCAGACTCGCGTTCCGGATCTTGGGGTGCGATTACTGTGTCTTTGACATCTTCAGATGTTACGAGATCATTCGACTCGATTCTTGAGGGATGATGTTCAGCAGCAATTTGACATAAAGTCTCAAATCTCTTGTCGTCCAAAGCGAATGCAAGAAGCCGCCCAAAAAGCTGTGCTTCGGTCCATATATCAGACTCACTACCACCAATACCAATACTAGCTATTATTTGCTCTAAAGCAGCCCATCCTCCTCCTTCCACCCGGCGCTTGAAGTATCTCCTATTCCCATGATGATCACGAAATGTTTGTGCCAACACCCCCAATATGTTTTCGAGAAGATCAAAGAGTCGAATTTTATCTTGCTGATTCCTCTTGAAAGGATTATAGAACCCCGAGAACGCTCGAAGGGTGCTCAATAGGATTTGGTATCCATGGAGATGTCTAAAGTCGTCTTTTGATCGCGATGTTTGCGAGGATGCTATTAGAAACACCCGAATACTCTGAACTTGTTCAACAATTGATGGCAGGTCGGGATATGCATTCTCAAGACGCTTTTGGAGGGCTGTAGATAGACCATCTAGAAGAACTTGTAGTTCTGCGGTAGCTTTTGTTGCTTCAGGTGGATTTGATGCCGCAGTCGACGAGCGATGTCTTCGGCCTCGTGTCGACATATTCCACCCCGCCTATATCCAGCTTGGGGGATCGATCTTTCTACTTGCCCCGCATTAGTTATTGGAATTATCTCGGTTTCTAAAGATTTCGTTCGATCCTGCGTCCTTTTGAAATATTGGAATCTAATAAGTTGCGATCAAGGTTGACTTGCATCGAAGTTGGGCTTTGTTTGATACAAGTACGCGAGGTGGGGATACACGAAACTGGGTTAACAGTATCAACCCAATTTTGACACTTTGTAGAAATGTGAAGAAATGTGAGATGTAGTAAAAATAATGTCAATTGCCAAATTACCATACGTTCATTGTAGATAGGTCCAAAGTTGTTGCTATTCACTCAATTCATGATGTCAGCCTTATGAACATCATCGTCAATGGCAAGGCCAGCCAGCTTAAAAGTTGTAGCCTTAAAACAGATGCCTAAATATTGATATCGTATGTAAGTCATGATTGAATGAAGAGAGAATGAAATCTACAAAAATCCACTGTGAACGATTCTTTTCTTGATTCTTTTGGGATTTCAAAATATCTGTATCTGTTTGCATCGAAATTAATGGTCGTGGAACAGTTCCTGGTCAACCATTAATTCCGGAAGCCATTGCCAAAACCCCTTTCGGAGCTTTTGAGCTATGAGCTATCAACAATCCAAAATCAGGGATCACGTGTCAGCGCTACAATCAGCCTGAAGCCGGAATGTGCTCTGACACATGCTCAGCGCTTCTGACTCAATATTGAATTTATCGATAGAAATAGTGATAGAAAGCATGCGGAGGATTGTCTCACTGGGGGTGAATTCAGAAGACCAGATACAGGAAGGATTGGAATTAATAGATAGGAGGCTAGGAAGCTAATAGGTACCGGTATGCGATGACTAGAAATGCATACATTTGAGTGGTCTCGTGTGAGCTTGACCGTTTCAATTTGATCGTGTGGATTTCCTTTACAGCGACACTACTATACAACTATCAACTAAAGATCAATCACATCATGAAGAAAGCCACACCGAATAATACCGAATGGGTGGTGGATTGCTTTCCAGTAATATTTGAGACCTTTTGCTATCAATCAGATCTTCATATCTTCATATCTTCATATCTTGCCTTCATATCACGGAGAAAGCCCCACCGAATGAAACTGGCAAGTAGGGTATGACACCGCCTCGACCGCCTTATTGTTTAGAATAGCTCGAGAATAGATCGAGAATAGACGGATGTTTCTTTTGGTTCCTGGGTAGGTAGGTGTATTGGTAGAATTTCATTGATTGACCCCGAGTTTCGCTACATTTCTCGTACCTGAATGATGGTGTGGAGACCCAGCCAGCTTATAAATAAAGTACGTACCTGGTTAGATACTGCTAGCTGACTGGCTCAAGACCGGGTAGTTAAGACCCTGAGTGAGCGCAAGCTGTTGGTCGCCTTAAACTCTAACATCATAATAACAACAGACATGGGCTTGGAAGCTCCCAAAAGCTGGATAACTCAACAGTTCCAAGGTTGGTATGAAACCAGGATCATCGCAACTTCCCTATCTAATGATTCAAGGGATAGGACTGAATGACTTACTCGTACATCCTGCATCCTACACGGTATATAATACATAAAATACATATCATTGCCGCGGTACTATCACATGATTCACATCCAGAGATCTTCACTCTATGGTAGAGACTAAAATCAATGCATCTCTTGCATACACCTTTAATAAAGCGCCACCATTATTACATTTCCCATACAACAACACAGCATTTTGAGTTTCACGACATTGTTTGATCATTACAACCATAGATAACACGATAGATAAATAGATCACGATACCGATAGATCACGATACTGCAGATCCGTATCTACCTAGTAAACTTTCGGTCTAAAAGGTCCAAAGTACGGGGGAGAACGAAAGAACGAAAGGGAAGAGAGAAACAGTGCCTACATTGGAAGGTAAGACAACATAGAAACTAGGATCCATAATTCATTATTGTCCCCATCCTCTTGCATTGTTTTGTTTACATGATCGGATTGTCTCACACCCTAATGGATTATTAGAGCTACGATAGCTTTCTTACCCGTACCCACACCCATACCACACCATACTGTTCCTTCTAAGCCGACAAGCCTCCCCGAATTCCCTCCCTTATCGCTTCGTCAGTTCGGTCTGCGTGATCCATTCGTCACTGATAAACTCAGACGCTAATTCCTAAAGTGGTTTAGACCCAAACGAGCATCGCCCCCGTAGTTGCCTAGTGCATCTTTGTCGCTTCCCCGAGCTTCGCAGTTCATGTAGTACTTCAACACCTCTCAAACCCTCCATCATCACTCATCATCCATCATTCATCTTCTTCTTCTTTTCTCATCAATACTCTTTATCTCGAAGACAGCATTATCACTGTTCTTCATCCATCACTCTTGTCATTTCTAGATATTAAATCAAGCTTCATATAAACTCTTTGTTTTCTCTCATACATCACATCTATTCATCATGCGTGGAATCTTCAGCGTATCGCTTTTGCCGCTATTGGTCTCTGCGGCACCAACATTCAGTACCGAAACCATTCACGAGGGCGTTGCTCCTCTCCTTTCATCAGCAAACTCTGTAGAGGTTCCAGCCTCCTACATTGTTGTATTCAAGAAGCACGTCACCGCGGCATCTGCCAGTGAGCATCACAGCTGGGTTCAAGACATCCACTCAACTGGCGAAGCTCAACGAACCGAGCTCCGAAAGAGAGGGCAATTCCCAATCACCACCGATATCTTCGAGGGTCTCAAGCACACATACAACATTGGCAGTGACTTCTTGGGTTACTCCGGTCACTTTGACGACTCGGTCATCGAAGAGGTCCGCAGACATCCTGATGTAAGTACAATCCTTCTTATCATTGCAGCACCAATTGCGTGCTTTCTACCTCGGATTTCGTTTCCAATTGGATTCAAAACATCCTTATCTTGATGAATCCCTTTATCCCCATACTTCCAACAAAGCCCACACAAGTCCATTGTTGCCGGCTCAATTACGTACAGCGACAAGGCCGCACGTGATGGCTCATCATCGTCAATTCATGGTACATTCTTTTTACGTAACAATCGTGCTAATGATTACTCTTGCAGGTCGAATATGTTGAGAAGGATTCCGTCGTACACACATTAGAAGACCCTTCGGGCGAGGTTGAGAAGAGCGCTCCTTGGGGTTTGGCTCGTATCTCCCACAGAGATACCTTGACCTTCAGCACATACAACAAATACTTGTATGCCGCTGATGCTGGTGAGGGAGTCGATGCTTATGTTATCGACACTGGAACCAACACTGAACACGTTGATTTCGAAGGTCGTGCACACTGGGGCAAGACCATCCCAACTGGCGATGCCGATGAGGATGGAAATGGACACGGAACTCACTGCTCCGGTACCGTTGCTGGTAAGAAATATGGTGTCGCTAAGAAGGCCAGTGTCTACGCCGTTAAGGTCCTCAGATCAAACGGTTCCGGTACTATGGCAGATGTTGTAAAGGGTGTTGAATGGGCTGCCAACGCCCACACCGAAAAGGCTAAGGAGGGAAAGAAGGGCTTCAAGGGTTCTGTTGCCAACATGTCTCTCGGTGGTGGCAAATCTCCAGCTCTTGACCGTGCCGTTAACGGTGCCGTCGATGCTGGTATCCACTTCGCAGTTGCTGCTGGTAATGATAACGCCGATTCTTGCAACTACTCCCCAGCTGCTGCTGAGAACGCTATCACTGTCGGTGCTTCCGCTCTCGATGATTCCCGTGCTTACTTCTCCAACTATGGTACTTGCAACGATATCTTTGCTCCTGGTTTGAGCATTCTCTCAACCTGGATTGGTAGCAAGTATGCCGTCAACACCATCTCCGGTACTTCCATGGCCTCTCCTCATATCGCTGGTCTCTTGGCCTACTACCTTTCCCTCCAACCATCTAGCGACTCTGCTTATGCTGTTGCTGAGATCACCCCTAAGAAGTTGAAGGAGAACATCATCGCCATTGCTACTGAGGGTGCTCTTTCTGACGTTCCATCTAACACTAAGAACGTTCTTGCATGGAACGGTGGCGGATCTTCCAACTACAGCTCCATCATCAAAGCTGGTGGATACGTTGCCAAGGCATCCAAGGAAGTTCCAACAACTGTTGAACTCTTGGAGAAGGCCATCGAGAATGACTTCAACGTTCTCTCTGGCAAGGTTGTTAAGGGCACTGAGTCCATGGTTTCTAAGACCGAGAAGCTTTCCAAGAAGATTCAAAAGATAGTTGATGAGGAAATCAGCGAATTTTTTGAGGAGTTCAGCGCTTAGAATTAGATACATCTCGCCACATATTTTGGCATAGATCTTGATGGACATTGTCCTTCACTATTTCCTTATGAGTTTGTTACGATGGTCATGGGTTGGAGCCGGATGGATGTTTCTATATGCATCTTTTGATTACTGGAATTTTCATTGCGTTTGCGGATAGGAACACATTAAGGGGGTCTCGTGTCGCAAGACTAAATAGACCAGTATTTGTATTAAATTGTATCAACTCGTTATTTCCATTAATAGCATACCTTTCATGATAATGTATTATTTCGTGACTTCTGAATAGTGACTTCCAAATTTTGTTTATTGAAAATGGTGTGATGTAGTCACTAATGACCATTGTGTCCATGCCTCTTTCCTCAACCAGCGTTGACTGAAAGAACTCTTGTTACCTTCCCTCGCATGGCCAAGTCAATCTCTCCTTTTCATATATCGTGTCTTGTCTTCTGTTGAAAGTCGGCATTCACAATTTTTTGGTTCAATCAACTTTTGGTTAATACATGCGTGCATGTAATAGCTGTATCACGCATTTAATTTCGATTCATTCAAAATTACCTCCTTTTGTAAGCATTCCATAAAGGATATGCTCCGTCGAAATAGTTCTAGTCGACCTAGTCGAAGCAAATCAACATTATCAACCTATCCAAAACACGATTTTGTCGACCCTGAAGAGTCTCGTATGCATGCTCATGCTGCAGCAATGCATGCTTTCAATAGGGCCCAAGAAAGGAATGGCACTGGTTACGGAAACAGGAACGGACTTTCACGAAGTAACACTACAAGTCAAGAAAATCAATGGCGGTCGAGTCAACAAAATAGCTCTACAAGTCTTGATAACCCAGGGCTCAAACGTCAGCAGAGTGTTCGGTTTGCAGGCCCAAATGCAGTAAAGAGACGCCAATCAACGGGAAAAAGAACGGATCCCCCAGTACTGAACCAGAAACTAAGTACTGCTACTTTGAGACTTGTTGTGATGACCACGAATACTCCAGTCCCAGC
This sequence comes from Botryotinia convoluta, assembly GCA_004786275.1. Classification (NCBI taxonomy): domain Eukaryota; kingdom Fungi; phylum Ascomycota; class Leotiomycetes; order Helotiales; family Sclerotiniaceae; genus Botryotinia; species Botryotinia convoluta. The sequence continues at coordinate 119,293 of PQXN01000054.1, read as the reverse complement.
AGCGTATCGTCCACCAAGCCGTTCTTCTTCAATCGGCAAAGCTTCACTTAGTAAATCAGCCGTTCGGGACTACTCTGCTCATAATTACGTTACTAACTTGGATTTCGACGAATACTATACACAAGAGAATGACGTAGCCTCGACACCATCTTCATATCGGCGAATCAGAAAGTCAAAGTCTATGTTTAGCCCCTTATCGGCGCCAACCAACGTCTTCTATAGCAATGGCAGCCCTGACCGCACCAATTGTTCATCCACTCCGCGGACTCTAGAGAGCAATGCTCCATTGCGAGCTCCAAAGTCAATGAGCTTCCTCCGAGGGGGGCGGGACTACTTCAAATCTACATCGTCTTGCGAAAGAAATGACGATGCCGTCCAAATGGCCAGGGATAGATTCTTTGTTCAAGCCACTCAACAAAGACTTCGGGAGCAGCCATCTTTCCTTTTCAGGTCGAAGGCACAACGGCAGGAAAAGCCTTTTCGAAAGTCGGTTCGAAGTAGCAGTGGAAAGTCTGCAGCGACCTATAATTCGGCCGAATCTATAAGAGAGGGTGGCCTAAGAGCCAAAGCTCGCAAGGTATCCCAAGGATTAAAAAGCAAACTCCGGAGAGTATTTGGCCGCAGCAAAGAAGAGCCCGTCGCCATCCCCAATCAACAGGTGGACGCCATTGAAACTCACGTCCGGGCATACGGTGGGCAACTATCATCAGATCATGAGTCGTTCGATGATATTCCTAGACCCGACGAGGCCGCATTTGCTCATGTGGCAGCTAGAGTCCCATCATTACGTGCTATTGCTTCAAGTCAAAGACTTAGGTCACAAAGTGGTAGTATTCGTAGCCTACGAAGTGATCATAGTGATGAAAAGTCCAGAGTAACAAGCTGGACCAATAGTACAGCTAACAATACCGTCACCAGTCAAGGGCTGCGTCCTCCGCCTAGCAGAGATCAAAGACTTTCTATCATCAATGAATCAGGTACACATATCTCTAAAGCAACATTTCATCGCCCAAATGTAAAGAATCAACATCCGGCTTACCCTGCATTTCATCGCCCTGGCCATATCCAACCAATTCGACCAGGAGGTGTAGATAGCGCCAGACTTTGCTCTGCTTTGATGAAGCGTCTCGACGAGAATAGCCCAGAAGCAATACTCGCAAAGTCAAAGAAAGCTAGTACCGATACTCTCGGACTTGAGAAAGTGCCCAGACGAAGTAGCTCCTTTACCAATACCCTTTCACAGCCTAAGCCATGGATTCGACAGGTGCCTCCTGACTGTGAACCAAGCAATCAGAGCCAAAATCAACATCCTGACTTATACTTTTCGAACAACGTTGATCCAATACCCACCACAAGCGGCGAAGAATTATTTGGTCAGGCAATTGGCTCCGAGCATCAATTTAACTCTGCAGATTTACCATTATGTAATACACAACCTCAAAATCAAGACGATGTGTTTTCCTCACACCCAGGATCTAGTCATGGCAACTCCTTTCACCAAGTCAACTCATTTCATCAAGACAGCTCATTTCATCAACGTCTTCACCAGCGTAATTCAAAGTCTGCACACAGACGTCACTTATCCGACATTGATGCCGCATATGACCCTGTGCAAGACCCTTCAGGGCTCACTCCACAGCAAGTCGCACAGCGGGACGATCCTATAGTTCCCAAACCAAAGGTCATCCGCGAGGCAAGGTCTGCATTCTTTGGGGGCACGACATTTGCAATTGACAGAGTCGGGAATACAAGTCCGTATCGTCGCGCTTTAGCAGAAAGCGATAATTCTGCTGTTTACAACGAAGTGAGCATGGCACCGGTAAATGATGATGTTTATAGTGAGAGTGTTTACTCTCGAAGTATTGGCCGTAATCTTTCGGAGGCTATGAGCAGTGATACATCGGTACCACTCGCAAATGTCCGAATGCCGTCATTGCCTGTCGATAGCTCAACCCCCAATGGTGGAGGTGGTGGTGGTGCTGTAATTATCAACAGCACAACCTATCGTCCAACTCATCCAAGACAACGAGGTGAAAATTCCGGTGGTTCGATTGAATGGCAAAAATGGATGTCGTCTGAAGTGGCAAAGTTGGAAAGACCACCTGGAAATGATCGAGTGAGCGTCAGCAACATAGAACGATCACTATCACCCACGCCTACGATGTCGTACTCCTTTCACATTGCGCACAGAAGAGAAAAAGCTCAGATGGCTGATGATGATACGGATATCGCTCAGAAGAAACTTCCTGTTGGGAAACAACCGCTTGGTCTCATTCAACAAAATCTTAATGCCCAAGTTCTGCTGAAGCCGATCCTGAAAAATCGCTCAACGACATCTTTGGCTGAAAATGGTTTCATCGACAACACAAAACCATGCGTCGTTCCTCCTGCACCACCACTTCCACCCCCACTTCCTCTTAGATCGACATTAAGACCAGCACAAAGCAAGACGAGTCTGAAAAGTACATCTAACTCTCAACAAGCACCAACAACCCCAAATTCCATCACTCACGCCCAGAATCCAAACACAAAGGCTCGCAACGTCTTGCACAAACGTCTCTCTTCTGCAACCCTCAGAAGCGCACCAACAACACCCAATCACGGTGCAGAAAAACAAACTCAGAGTACGCGCAATGTACTCCACAAACGAAACGTCTCGGATGCCACGATGAAAAGCAGTAAGAGTATTAGAAGCGTGAAGAGTTTCGACACAAGTGTAAGTCAAAACTGTAGCTTTACAACTAGTCCGGCGAAATTGGTCAAGCGGAGTGAGAGACCGGTGTATAACTTTACGCCGCAGAGTAGTCCGGGTACGGGTATTGAGGCCGCGATGGAGAGACAGTTTGGGAGTGCGAATGCGAATGGAAGTTTGCATGGAACGGGAAGATCGAGAGTGAGAGCTGGTGGGAGGGAAAATGAAAGGGTTGGTGGTGGATGGGGTGTGGATGATGTTTATGGGGTTGAGGGAAGTGGGGTGGTGGGTTCGAATGGGTTGGGGGTGGAGCAACAACAGGTGGGTAGTAAACAGATGGTGGATAGGTTTTTGAGTAGTAGACGGAAGAGAATTGCTAGTGTGGGGACGATTGCGGGGGGAAGTATGGGGGAGGATGGGGGTGGGGGGAGTGTTGGTGGAATGGGTGATGGTGCGGTGTTTCTTTAGGGGTAGGGGCTAGTGTATGAGTTTTGGGAATAGATGGAGGGCGATAAGGTCATGAATTATGGATTTGGGTGGTTGGGATTAGGATTAGGATTATGTATATACTTTTGGTGGGTATATCATGTGTTAAGTAAGTGCTTGGGGACTCGGTTACTTGGGATTGGGGATTGGGGATCGGGGATTAGGTGTTTTATGGGGACTGGGGCAATGGAAGAGTAAAGCGCTTTTGAGAGGGCTAATATAGTATCGACTAGTGCCGATGACATTACTTTTGTTTTAGAAAGTTAGAGTTTAGTATAGATAGTTGTGGTTAGATTAGTATAGTACTAGTATGGTAACTAAGGTATAGAAAAATATTAGAATTGATTGTAATGTTTATTAGGATGTGATTAGACTGGATTTTGGCTTTGGAGAGAAGATTTGAAGATTTGTGTGGGGAGGAACTGGAGGTGCGAGATGAGAGGTGGGAGTTGAGATGTTAGGGGTGAATGGGGGGAGTTTTGGTGGGAGAGAAGAAGAGACGAAGAGGGGAATGGGGGATGGAGGGAGAAGGAAAAGGAAAAGGTTGCAGTATTGTGAATGCTAGATGAGGAATGCGGTAACTGAATGATCTAGTGATGCTTGTATGAGATTATACTGTGGTTTTCTCTCTTGGAATGGTTTTCAAGAAGGGAGGTGGTGCTATTTGATGAGGGCTATGAGTATCGCTTCTAATGAAAGTGATAGGTAGGAACTCGGGAGTAGAGCGGTATGAAGAGAGATTTTGCAACTGAATTCTGGGAACGAGGAGGGGGAGAGGGGAGGGAGGTATTTTTGATGTATACTTCTGTAGCTAATTTATCTTCTTCGTTGTATTTGGCGCTGTGCTTCTAGCTCGCGTAGCTAGACTAAACTACTGTAGATGTCTTCCTCACCTGGGAAATCTTCCATTCTTGAAATTGAAATTTGAAAGGATTGGTGCCTCTGTGTAAATTGGATCCATAGCCTTTTTTCAAGTAGGTGGGAGGGGTAAAGATGGTAATTGTATTGTATTGTATTGTATTGTATTGTATTGTATTGTATTGTATTGTATTGTATTGTATTGTATTGTATTGTATTTAGGTTCGAGCTAGGTTTTTTAGTAACATGACTGATTGTGGAATGTACACGGCTCGAATTTCAACTTGTAAAGTGGATTTTTGTTGTATGTATGAGATGTCGATTGTAGGATATACGTAGTAAGTTGAATAGGTAGTGGGTATTTGAAGACTGGATAGAGTAGAATGCTAGAGTTCTTGGCGTGCGTTTATCTTGGTTTGGTCTTCTGCTTTGTTTGTTGGTGTTGGGACTTGTGTGAGGAATGGTATAGGGAGACGGTGGGGGTTTTGTAGATTGGGAATTTTGTTGTGCGAGATTTGTATACTTCTTCGGTGGCTCTTAGTGGTCTTGGAGGGGCGAGGTGGTGTGCAGGCTTGTTGTGATTGGGTTCCTTGGGAGTTGGGTGAGATGGACTTCGACGATAGGAAAGTTGAGTATCAATCTGTATTAAGGTTGTTCGTAGCCCTATCCTTTACAGTGGAGATCCTATTTCTCGCGGCTAGCTGCTCCCTCGATATATGTATTCTCGCTACGTCTCATATTGTTCTTTGTATTAGTTTTGGAGATCTTGAGGAATTGAGGTTCGGAGCAATGCTCGCGAGGAAATTATCGTACTTGTTGTTTGTATTCGGTTTGAGGTGTGCTGGGTTTCGTTTGAGACTTGTGGCAATTTTTACTCTTTGAATCAGGGATTCTTAAAGGTGGTGTGGGATAGACTATGTTGGTATATGATGATTAGTGATGAATGATGTTAGAAAGAGAGGAGTAATCTTACTGTTGCTATTGCTTTTATACTTGTAGACTTTGAGATGGTATTGGCATAGCTTGGGATGGATTGTTGATTGCTGATTATGTCGAATCAAATTGTTAATATACCTTGAAGCTCAATGTTGGAAGCTCAATGTTGGAATCTAAGTCTTTTGATCGTACATGATTAGCATTTTCAAGAAATAAGAAGAGGAGAGAAGAGAATACTATAGGTAGTTGGTAGAGGAGGAAGAAAAGAGAGGAGTGAAGACTTAACAAATAAAGTCCATGTCGATTCCTAGTGGTTAACTCAGGCGCTGAACTTTCTAGATCATGTCTTCAAAAATATAGTCCATGGAGATATATCTTTGATCAAGCTTGAACTATTACGCAGTTTGGTATATACATGCACACTGCCTCAATAAGCAAGTGTATACCAAATTGCCGTTGTATTATTTTTGTATTTTTGAACTTTTTCTCTGTGGGAGAGCGTAGTTGGTTAGCTATTAATTGTGGAGCCTTTTTGTATGAGTCTTGGTGAGAATAGATGGGGTATTGAGAGAGTTCGAGAGAAGTGGGACTTCTGGATCTCGGCATGTGATGGAACTGGACACAGGAGGTGTATAGAGGGGCTTCCGGGCGGGAAGAGTGGAGCTACTTCTGGTCTGCTTCTTCTGCTGATGTTTCTTGACACCCGCAGAGTGGGTACTCATTCTGATCGAACCACAGGATTAAGATCTCCGTGTGTAGTTGCGTTTGAATTTTTGGTCCTTCAGTGATGATCTGGAGAAACTGTCCTAGGACATGAGGAGAAGCACAGGTTCGATGGATAGCTATGAAGATATTTGGATAGAGGACCCTTCTGGATCATAGTAAAAATAGAGTGGATACTTAATATTCTTCAAATGAATTCAGAGCTTGTTCCCTGGTATTTGCCATAATTTTATGTGTTTGAAGTCCCATCCAACTTATTCCATGAATATCAAAGACCCTAAATAGCTGGTTCTCTTTGGAGAGTTAGTCAATCACAATCCAAACCTCTCTTGTTCATATTTTGAATACCCGAGATTATCTACCCTGACAAAATTCGAGTCTTCTAGTTGGTATCTCTTGTCTTTCCAATTTTCGAAGCTCTTCCTTTGTAGGAAAAGCCTCTTTATAAAAAGTGTACATCTCTTAGATTTTATGTCTGGATTAGCTTGCGCGGTATCTTTTTGGGTTGATAAAGAGAGTGAAAGATCGGGGACTCGGTGTATGATCGATGTAGAAAGATAAAGTTTTGGACATGCCATTTGGGTAACAGATTGAGATGGGTAATCATACAGAAGCATGGAATAATCTATTGGTGACTCTATTCATCTGTGCGAATTGCCGGTTCGGAATTGAAAACTTCTAGCGGATAAAGAAGAAGTGAAAAGTAATTCACAAAATGCTTGCAATGAGTATATCATAAGTTTCTTCGAGGTGTTTATATTCCTCATACGGGCGGGCCCTTCACGGAGCAAAGGAAATATTTAATCAGAACTTCTCATAATCTAGATATTACATGCAAAGTGAAAGGTATAATCCCAACTAAAAGCAGTTCCTGCGCCCATCTTCAATCGCGTATGCCGGGTTAACTGTGTGGTCAGACTCTCTGACTATGGTAGTAATGAAGACTTCAGCCCGTCATACTGGATTCTTTGCCCTTGAATTACTACTGCAGCCAGAAACTCTAATCGTACAGTTATCTCAGTGTATGTTGTTGTTGATGGGTACCATTTTTACATTTTTTGTTGTATCTTTCATGCTCTTCCAGTTCCTTTTTTTGCTAGGGTGGATTATCTATTCTAAAAGATAATGTTATTGGAGGCTGGGGAGAACATCGGGGTTTACCATTTAAGAGTAGTTGGAGAAATAGCTCAAATTGTTGTTAATAAATGGTCAAGTCATGATCTTGAAAGCTTAACTACTATGCGCGAAAGAAAGGTTCAAGCTCATTCATCATCATTATCACACAAACTCAAGCTATCTATAGGACGTGTGAAACTTTACGGAACCTTTAACAGTGGACAACAAGAAATTGAAGCTATATTCTAGCTATTTTAAGTTCCTTTGGTCATATTGCGAAGTTTATACAGCTTGGCGCATTTTCTTGTAAATTTTGCGTGCTCTAAGTTGACATAATCTTTTACAAAATCTCAAACCATGTCAAGGTTGGTGAGAATCCTCTGATACTGGAGAGTGAAAGACTCTCATAGTATTCTTTCAAGCCTTCCAAGTAAATGATCACACAACGATTGAAAATTCATACGCGCAACGCCAAAATCTTTGAAAACAGCTTTTGTCCTTATTTTGTCATTCATTGTTTTTTGATCCCGTGATACGGGGTAGCGAGACCTCGAGAGACAAACCACCAACATCACTTCAACACTTGACATATTCAAACCTTATTTATTCAATTCAAAGAATTCTCAACACATATCTTGCCAATTATGAAATGGTTGAAATTGCTTAATCTGACCATATTCTGGCTCTGAAAATGGGAGCTCGTCAATGAATTGACAAGATTTTCTGACTAGCCATACCAGGAATTTGATACAGATTATGCAATATCAAACATTACGTCAGAGAATGAGGTGTTATTTCTTGGTCTACTCGTTTTAAAACAGTGTGAAGCCTTTGAATGTAATTGGAGGAATTGAGACGAGTAAGTTGCGCTATGTTCGGGAGTTTTCCCGACCAGGTAAACTACTTCGCAATTCAGCGCATACGAAACATACCATGGTGCGCCGAGAAAATTGATACAAACTTCCAATCCAAAAGGCAAGCAAAATCTCAAAGCTTGCAAATACAGCTAGAATCATCGAAGAATCACATTAACCTTTGCAGCGCTTACTCGATAATCTTGCGAAACCGCACTCGACACGACAACCGTCAAAAGCCTACCCAATGCCGCAAAATTTGAGCAGATAAGAATCAAGGTGAGAAGTCAAAGTTATCTAATCTTCGCACTGCTGATCATTTTTATAGAAGCTCGAAGTGAGCTGCATCCTCACACTTCGATCGAAGCACAGCTTATACAATATACACGATACCCGATCCAGCGGAGTCCAACAACAAACCTCTTCAAAATCTCCGAAAGCGGCGAAGAATCAAAGTGTGATATAATACAGAGAGCAAACAAGAAGAATAAGAACACATTCAAATAATGAGGGCAGGGTGGCACTTGTGCCCTACGAAGATATCTCGCAGACTAAGATAATAGACGAGAAGCTGGATACTACGATTACATTTTACAAGTGAATGCGGCATAAAAATAAGATGGAACTACAAATGGCAAGGACATAGGCAAAAGCAATAAAGAATGATACTGGCTTGGACTCGATTGGACTCTTAAGGGGCTAACAAATAACTTCATGATTACAGTGAGAGATATACAACAGGGCTGGGTCCATTGTTTCGGGCCAAAGAAGAAGAATCGGCAAGATTTCTCCACTATCAAGATGTTGGTGAGGTCTACAGTATTCGGTCAAAACTATGGTCTACATCCTAATTTTTCAACTGCGAAATTTCGCTGGCTTTCCTGTTACCACGATCTACCTTAATCAGAAAATTTTAAGATCGATGTCAGATATGCATAAACACGAGAACCTTAGTTGATGGGATACTTTGCTGCATAGGAACACAACAGGAACACAGAAGTGGTGAGTAATGGCAAGTCACAGCAAAATTTACACGACGCCTGAATTAAGCGATGGAAATCGTCCTACATGCGGACAAAAAGTGGTCTTAAATCTAATGTAGAGAGTTTGAAGGGATTTAAATATGTTGGCGATATTAGAGTGAGTCTTCCAGTAGAACAAGATGTCGCCCAGAGGCAATGAAGACTTTGCAAAAATAATGTGAGGGCAACAAACATACATACGAGAAAAAATCCATACACGGTGCCATGAATGATACGCAAGATACAGGAAAACTCCAACAATCGAGCTCCAACCAGCCTTAAATATGGCCGCCAAGAGTAAAATAAGCCATTCGTACGATCTTATCATGTCAAAATTGGAAACGCTGGGGTTGAAGTTTGGGCCGCCCAAAACATGTACGTCTCTATAATTGTGGTGAGAGGTATATATAAGAGTCTTGCATACTGGATTACTGATTGACAAACGTCCCACAGATATATATACTATACACTAAACTACGATATTCCACGCCATATACTACATACCCAATCCTTCAACCAACATGTCCGCAGACAGAAATAGCAATCCCACTGGCAGCAAGCATAAGAAACCAACACCACCCAAACATAAGGTTACCGGGCCTCCTTCAAAAGCAGAGAAAAGGCTACAAAAAACAAAGACGCAAACGACGCTCTTGATGATATAACATTCGACTCGACCATGCGAGTTGGAATGTCGAATAGGCAACCCCCAGGACCGGATTCGCCAGGTTGGAAGGAGGTTCGAAAAATTATGGAGCAGTGTGATAAGGCCAAGGATGAAAAGAAAAAGAAGGAAATACAAGCAGGGGAGCGTAAACCATAGAGAAAGCAAAGAGAGTGAGGTTGGGATAAGCGATCTTGATGGATGAGGAGGAAGGGCTTCTCGTGGAGTGCGATGATCGCAATGTTAGGTGTCTTTAGAAGAAATGCAAGTATTTCGAGGCACAATGAGAGGAATCTAGATGTCTTTTAAATAGCTATTGCGTTAAGGTCATTATTTCACCTGCACTAGTCAAAGAGAAGTAGAAATACTTGTAGTATTAGAAATGATAATGCAGTTTCGTTGTTCGAGTAATTCTTGCATGAAAAAACTGCTTATCTCCTTTCTTGAGTAGCTTGAGTAGAACAAATAAAGTATGCATCGAAACCTGGAACTAGACTTCATAGCTTGCTTATGCCATTACTAATACTGGCAAGACAAAAGATCCATTCCAATAACATCTTTATGCAAAATGACTCCATGCACCTAGTCTTCACCCTGAGTCCTTCACTTTCCTTAAAAGTTCACCATTTTACCATTCCACCACCTCATCATATTCCAAATCCTTAAACCAGAACCTATAAACCACATATGGATATCTACATTCACAGTCCTTCACCATCCCACTCACTCCAGCATCCACTCATTACAGCCATTCTATCGAAAGACCTCCATACCAGCCCATCCACAAATCCCCATCCCCTCACCCTCACCTTCATCTTTATAATCACCAAATCATGAACAAAATCACAGCACAGCACACCACATTTCCTTCCCACGAATCAATCACATTTCCATGCCACCCAAAATACTCAATTCACTTTCCATCTTATATCCCCTCACCCCTTATCCACTCTATCCAAACTATCCAAGCCTTATGAAGTTTCCTAAACATCCAAATCATAGCGTCAATCCCCATCCAAACCAAACTGAGCAAAACTGAACCAAAACCATCCCTAAACCCTCAATACTCTCACCCCTCCCCCCTCCAAGATCTCTCTAGCACTCATAAAATTTCTCCAGATGTAACCCCCTTTCATAACTCTAGTCAATCAGTCCGTCGCCCAATTAAAATTTCCCAAATCCCGCCTAACTGATATTTGCATCCAATCCAAGCAATTCAATTCAATTCAATTCACCCCTTTCTCATTCTCGCTTCAAGATCCTTAAACCAATAGAAGAATGGAAAATCAATAATTATTCAAAAACATTACACTACAATAACCACACATATCAACCACGATTACAGACACTCATAGCGATATTAAGCATATATACTGTACATTCAAGAAGAAAAAGATGTGCGTGCTTCTATAAATATACTGCAGACAGTATTTGGACAATCAGAAGGATGTTTTAGAATTTTTCAAAGACTTTAGATCACCAAGTACAATTTTCAAGGTATTGATTGGATTGAATTGGATTGTGATTGCTGGGTATATTTATACTTCTAAACAATTCATTGTATTGAGAGAATAAAGTCATTGAAGAAGAAATACGAGTACCGTACTAAACCTCGATACGGTACAATATCTCTAAAAAGAGAAGCTTAAGCAACAAGCACCCTCAAACAACCACTCCGCCCTCTCAAAGTTCCTACGTCCGGCACATTGCACGATTCTTCAACTCTTATAATCAACCACCTCCACCGCCATCAAAGCCGCATATTTCCAATAGAGATAACATATTTTCGATCACAAAAGCAGCCATGTTTCGCAATTATCACAGCAAGTTTATGGAGGAAAGTGAGAGGTTGACCAGATCCAACTTGGCGGCGGAGCAAGAATCTCGAGACGCTCCTGGAGAAATTCCTAGACAAGCAGCAAGTCGAACAACCAGACGAATGCCCAGCATGGAGAAGATGGAGGTTCCCGTTGTTGATTTTCGACGATCGCCAGAACCAGAATCGCGACGTGGATCACGCACACAACGTGGATCACGAGAACCACGACGAATTTCCAGTACAGATGAGATGCAAGATTTCGTTTTAGGTTCTCCCAGATCAGAAAGACACACATCAAATCAAAGATCGAGACGAGCTCCGAGTATGGAGCGAATGCAAGTCTCTGTTCATTCCTCTGATTATCCAAGACCAGTCTTGAGACCCGTACCGAAACCCGTCTTTCCCATCGTTGCTTGTTCCAAACCGCCCAATCTATCGACTTCAAGCGCATCCAGTTCGATGAGAATGTCAGCCGATGATCTAGAAGGTAGCGAATACCTAGAACCAACATTGGCGGAAAGTACTTTTGCGCGACAGAGTGTTTCTAGCACCGTTCTCAATCCTGGTTATGGTACTGTAAGTGCGTCGTCGAAGCCGTGGGGAAATGCTGCGAAATATATGGAATGGGGAAATGTTGCACAATACATGGGGTTGAAAGGCGGACGCAGTGGAGCGGAGAACAAGAAGCTTGTAACGAAACAACCTGGTACGAATCGTGCTCCTGTTTACACACCACAGCGTTTAGAGAGTGATGTATTCGCATTCAAAGCTCCATTGGCAGCCAAGGAACAAGAGCTGCGAGAGCGTATTGCGAGAAAGTCTAGGGAGAAGGAGGAGAAGGAGAGACGCGAGACAGAGGCTGAGGATGCCGCGATGGATGATGTGGAGTTTGGGCCAACAATCCCACCTTATACTCCGAAGTATCAATCTTCCTTTGTCAACCGCAAGGGGTTCTCTTCTCCAAGTGGAAGTGGAAGATTCCCAGCTAGAGGGGAGAATTCGCGAAGATTGAACAAAAGCGAAGAGGATGATTTATAGTTTCGGGAAGGATTCAGCAAGGGTGACTGAATTATGGATTATCACAACTCGATGATCATGGCAATAATCGGCTAAGAATAACGTGATAATGATTTTTGGGACGGGCAAATTGCCATCTGATAGATAAAGTACAAGAGGGAATCAGGGATATGATATGGCCTGTAGATAGCTCATAATGAAATAAGATCAATTGCCACAAGTTAGACTTTTTTGCGGTTTGATTTAGGCCGTCCCCGTTTTGGTTTGACCTCGACCTTTTCTTCTTCCGACTCCTCTTCATTCTTGATATCATCATGATCAATATCCTCACTCCCAGGTGTGTCTTCAGGATCCTCCGTACTTCTATCTTCAGGCTCAGAATGGACTTCTTCCTTTACGTTGGTATCCTGGATTCTTTCCTTCATTTCTTGAACGGCCTTTGCAGCTTCATCTTCCTCCCCATTCAAGGTTCGACAGCCAAAGCATCTCCATTTCCCTAAATCGGCCAAGGATTTTGTACCAGGTGGTGCTTGACCATTGACAAGTCGACAGTTTTTGCATATCAACGCCATACGATTCTTTGGATGTGTCTCATCCTCGCCCAACAACAAATCTAATACTCGATCGTACCAGTGACCTTCAGCGACAAACTCTCCACTCTGAGCATATTGACCTTGTGCATATTGAGATGGACCCGAAAATGCATTTGGTGCAAATTCAGCAGGGCCTGGCTCACTTCGAGGAGCAATAGGCGATGGAGATGGAGATGGAGCGATAAATGAAGGAGGGGTCCTGCTACCAAGTGGTTGAGGGGTAGAAGGTTGACTCGGAATCTGGTTAGGGCGGGGTATATTTGCTGTCGCAGGTGGGCCCATGCTTGTTCGTGGGGGTTGCGCATCTTTATTCTTTGGAGTCTTTTTCACAGATGCAGTTCTCTTCGGTGCAGGAGGTTTTGGTGGAGCGCCACCATATTTCTCTAGAAGTTCTTGTGTGGTGTTATATTTCGTGGCAGCCTTTAATTTGTCGATGGTTTTTGTTCTCTCAGCTTGTTGTTCTTCCAGACGACGCGCGATAGATTCAACCCTGTATTCATAATATCTCGTAATACCACTTCGAATGAGATAGATTCTAATGACTAAATCAGTATACAATCAGGATAATATGTTTCTTTGGTGATACTAACATCAAAGGACTTCCCGCAAGACCAGTATACTCCAAGACTGTCAAATCCTTCCAACCGATCACTAAAAGTGCTATGACGAACACCACCAAGTATGCAAAACTCGAATATAATGTCCATAATGCTTTCACACGTCTGCCACGAAGTCTTCGAGAATCTAGCTGTGATTGTGATTTCGAAATCTTCTCTGCCAAAGCAGATAGTGTTTTTTCAAAGGAGGCAGGAGAATTATCCTCGCGCTTTGAATAATATTCAGGTTAGTGAACGGCCTAAACGTATAACTTTAAATGGAAGCTTCACATACCTTCCAGGGCCAAAGTGAAACCATTTTAAAGTATGATTTCGGAATTTGATGATAGTAATAGGAGTTGTATGTCACCTCATATTGAAGTTCATATCAATAGGTAGGTAAATCGTAGATGAAAGGAACGAGAGTGTTCTTGGTGGGAGGGGGTAAATTTCCAAGGTAATAGCTTCGTCACTTCTTGCAGCTAAGCTAGCAAGCTGCTGACTCCTAGTATAAGGTAATTTCGGTGATTGGATGGAAGTAAACCTAATTAGCCCAATTAACCCAATTATTATACATACCCAGCAGGTATATATATAGTACTCCGTACACTACTCTAGATCAAAACCTCAGGAACTTGAGAGGGGCTTGAAGTAAAGTTTTAATGAATTTGGTTAAAACTGTCTACTACTAGGGGTTATGGAGCCCGCCGAGCCCGTCGGGCCGTGACACCCCCCCCTATAACACATGCACTCGTGGATAATTATTACGGGCATTAGAAGCATTTAGAAGCATTCGACATGGCACCAAATTACACCAAACTTATCCAAGGACTCTAAAGAGTATTACAAGCATTATCATTACCTCTTTGAGTTGATGTACTGAGTATTCGTATTGAGGTACCTTTCTGGCCCATATATACCTGGGTACCAATCTAGGTTTACCTACCTAGCATATAAAAAGCAAGCAAGGTAGGGGTATAGATACGGGGTAAGAGGAGGCTCAGTCTTAGTCTTGAGTACTGTACGTGCTATGAGGCTATGAGGCTATGAGGCTATGAGGTTCTCGCTTTGTCCTTTACGACTATCATCTGTCTCTCATATACCTAGGTAGTTTTAGAAGTTGACAAATAGGTATTATTATTATCATTATTATATCTTCAATTTCTTACTCAATTCCCATACAATACCATTCCCTTCTAAACTGCTGATTATGATCATTAATATTTCACGAATTCACTTACGTCCAAAGTTCTCATACAACCTTACAATAATTTATTAATAGTCTAAAAAAAAGTAAAGACGCCCTCAAACCCACCACACGTGGAAAGAATGTTCCAGGTAAGTTTACTCTTTAAATATGGATCGCAACCTTGCAGATAAATTAGCTGACGAATTCAAAAGAGACTTAAAGCTCAAATAGATACTCGTATCGAAGAAGAAAAGGCACGACTGAACGCAACCAATCCCAATCTTCAAAGATCTGCTTCTACATCCTCAACTTCGAGACGACCCGCCAACGAATCTCCTTCAAGAAAGCCACGAAAGCCACGGCCAAAGGATGATAATGAGATAGGTGGCAGAGATCCAGATCCGGCAGAGTTTGAATCTACTTTTGTAATTGAAGACGATTCTGAACCTTCAACTCGAATTGGGACAATGGCGGGAGATGCGAATAAGCCGTTGGACGGCAGTTCTCCTGCGACCAATGGCAGTGAAAAGACAACAAATGCCACTCCAAGAGCTTCTGCTGAGCTTTCATCAATAGAAGTTGAGAAAAAGTTGCGAAAGCTGGAAAAGATTGAGGGTCAATATAAGAGTGTGTTTCATTCATATGGTTTCAGTCTACGATTATTAATGCCACATAATAGTTCTCCTCGATTCTTATCGAACTGCACATGCTCGTAATAAGTTTATTGAACCTTTCGAAAAAATCCTCAAGGAGTATACACCTATCGGCTCCATTCAAGAGCCTGATTTGTTGGCTGGATATCTCAATGCACAGAAAGAAGAAGGCAGGTTGGTGAAGGAAGAACTTGCACGTGTAACTGCAGATCGCGATGATCAAAAAAAGAAGTACCTGGAGTCTGGAAAGAAAAATATTAGTCTTCGGGACGAGCTCACATCGCTTCGAAACGCTTCTACTATTGGCGAAAGTTCCACCACGGATTCCATGGAAAACCCAGAAAAGAATGCCAAAGAGGAAGTTTTCTCGTACGATGACGAGCTTCCAAAATTGCAATCGGAGATCAAAGCTAAGTCGGCAGAAATCGACGACTTGAAATCAAAATTATCTTCATCAGAAAAGGATCTTTCCGCTGCTAAAGAATTGGCTTCTGGGTTAACGGAGGATTTGGAAAAAGTAAAAATTGAGTTGAATGATTCTATCAAGGAGGTTAAGAAGGCTACCGATCTTGCCCAGTCCCGCCAAGAACAACTAGATGTCAAGGAGGGAGAGAATAAAAAACTTAGTGAAAAGGTACAAGCAACCGAGAAACAGCTTGCCGAAGCCAAGAAGTCCTCAGAGACTGAACAGAAAAAGCATTCGGAGAGTATAGACAAATTGCAAATCACTGAAAAACAGCTTGCCGAAGCCAAGAAGTCTTTGGAAACTCAAAAGGAAGAGCATTCAGAAAGATTGAGTAAATTGAAATCTGCGGAAACTGAAAAAGCCAAACTTGAGGAGACCTTGGAAAAGCAAAAGAAGCTGAGCTCAGATAGTTATTCAGTTCTACAATCGCAACTCAAAGACCAAACTTCCAAAGCAGAGAAAAAGCTCAAGTCCGAGTCGGATGCCCGTAAAGAAGCTGAAAATCAAATTAAGCTCCTCAGCAATCAGATCAACCAACTTAATGAATTCAAGAAGAAAGAGTTAAAGTCTCAATCTGATATCCGAAAAGAAGCTGAACAACAGAAGAAAGACCTCGATGCACAAATTGAAGAGCTTACCAAATCAAGGGATCTCAAAACTAAGCGCGTTGAAGAGCTTGAGAATGAGATCGAAGTTATCAAATCCAATGAGGAGGCATCTCCAGCAAATGAAGACCCCCCTACATCCGAGCCAGCCACAGCCTTGACACCAGCACCTTCTGCATCCAGTAGGAAGAAGGCGAAGAAGAAGGCCAAGAAACCTGCCACTACCTCTGCTAATCAAGAACCTACTTCTGTCTCTGGGAGGGCACCTGGTATCGATGCTGCTTTCTTGCAAGCTGAAATCAACCAACTCAAAACCCAGATTGCTGACAAGGATAAGCAAATAGAGAAATTACAAGTTAAGCGCAAGACAGAGGATGATCTCAGGGAGGAGATTGAAGATCTTCAAGATAATTTACTTCTCATTGGTCAAGAATGTGTAGTCGCTAAGGACAAAATTAAGGAACTTCAGACAGAGAAATCTGACCTTGAGGAGAAAGCCAACAAGTTAGAGGCTGAGATACAGAGTCAAGAAAATGGGAAGACAGCTTCAGACGAAACGGAAAAAGAGAAAACTGCTCTAAAAGAGCAGCTTGCCATAGTGGAGTCTAAGCTACAGGCCCAGGTTGATTCCAACGTTGAGGCTGAAGAAAAATTGACTAAGTTGCAAGAAGAGAAGGCTGCTCTTGAATAAAAGGTTGGAAGGTTAGAATCTGAAATTGAAACTCACAAGACAGCTTCAGCCAACCTAAAGTCTGAAATTAAAACTCACAAAGACGCTTCAGCCAAATTACAAGAAGAAAAGATTGCTTTTGAAGAAAAGATCGGCAGCTTAGGATCCGAAGTCGAAAGCCACAAAAAGACTTTAGTCAAGTTAGAGGAAGATCTCAAGAACAAAACATCCGAGTGTGAAGAATTAGAGTCGAAGTTCAGTACGATGAAAAAGGATCTTGGTGCCTCTGAGCAATTGGCCACATCACGTTATAAGGAGATTACGGATTTGAAACAAATCCTAGAGAGTGCTCAACCCGAAATGAAGACTCTGCGCGCTGAGAATGCAACATTGAAGAGTACCAAGGACGAGTTTAACGCCCGCACTTCTGAATTGAGAAGATTAGAAGCACGCGAGAAGGATTTGAAGGGTGAACTTACTAGCTTCAAGAAGCAAACATCCGAGAAAGACGATGAGATCCGATCTTTGAATGAGAAGGTTGTCCAAGAGACGAATGACCGACTTCGAGCCGAGAATGAAGTTTCCACCGCACGTCGTGATCTACGAATGTCCGAGGCTGCAAAGGTTCAATTGGCAGCTTCAGGCGAAAAAGCTAGGGGAGAGCTATCAAAGGTCCAGGAAGAAACCGGAAAGTTACGTAATCGTGTTCAAGAACTCGAAGGACAGGTTTCAAAACTATCTACTGAAAACAAAGAGCTTCGTGAGGTGGTCGAAATAAGAGGTTCTGAATACAAGAACGTGCAAGGAATGCTTGATAGCTTGAAAAGTCAAGAAGCGGAGCTGATTGCACAATTAAAGCAGAAGAGAGAAGAGGCAGAGAGTCTCGAAGAAGAGCTCGGCGACGCCCAAAGAAATCTAAACGATCGAGTTCGAGAGTGTGAGACTATTCGTAGACTCATGGCCGTTGAGAAAGAGGAGAAAGGAAAAGTTGAAGCTAGGGTTCGGGAAATGCGAGAAGAACGTGATCGAGCAGAAGATGAAGCCAGTACCAATGCTCGTCGCAGATCTCGAGAAGTAGATGAACTCAAGACCAAGATCAGAGATTACGAGCGGGATATTAAGCGAGCAACTGATGACCGAGATGAATTTGAGCAATCACAAAAGGAGCTCAAGAGACGCCGTGATGAATTTGAAAGTTTAGCCGAGAAGTCATCCCAGGAAGCTGAGGAAACACGCTTAGCAATGAGCGAACTCCAGAATACTTTAAACAGTACCGAAAAACAACTCCGTGCCGCCGAGAAACAGAAGGCGGATACTGGAAAACTTCTCGAGGACGCAAATCAACGATATGAGAAACTTCAAAAAGAAGTCAAATTATTGCAGATGAAAACATCCAGATTAAACGACGGTTCTTCGAGAACAAGTATTGATTCGGGAAGATCAAAGAGCCCGGCTAATGGTAGGAAAGAGGCTGGTGCCACACAGACAGATGTTAAATACACAAAGGCGGTTTTGTTGAAGTTTTTATTGGAAAAGAATAAAAAGATTCAGGCGGATTTGATCACGACGATTCTGGCATCGTTATTGCATTTGGAAAAGTATGTTCGCTTTATCTTTTACTTTAGGGGATTGATTTACTAATGAATTGAACTATAGAAAGGATCAGGAAGATTGGATTGCGGCGATTGCAACTTGGAGGTGATTGATCTGATTTGATTGGTGGAAGGAAGTTATGTTTTCGTTATGACTTGAGAGGTGGTGGTATTTTCAAATGAAGATTTGTATATTAGAGGGGTTTTGAGGGGGTGCCTTGGTCATAGGGTTTTGAGAATAGAGAAGTGAGAATATTCTTGTTTGGGGGATGAGATGCGATAAGAGTAGATGAGGAGAGATGAGATCAGAGAAGTTGAGATGAATATCCAGAACAGGAGTTCTTGAATGATTATGAGGATAGAAAGGAAGAAAGAAAGGAATCACTGTTGTATATCATTGTGTAGGTATAGTACCTAGTATTCATAGTATTTCTAGAACCACTATACGCATATATACATACAAATTATACAAATTACACAAATACCCCTCCCTCACACTAATACTAAACACTAATACTCAATCCACCTATTCCACATTCCTCCACTCCTCTCTCGCCTTAAATCCAAACATCTTAACTGCCGCCTCCAAACTCCTCTCAATCGTCGCACTCCCATATTCCCTCATCTCCTCTTCATAGATTTTGATTCCGTCTTTCACACCCCTTTCCTCAAGCAACCGCACGAGATTCCCCGCATCCCGCAACGCGGTTACGCAGCCTGATGCGCCGGTCGGAGGCATGGCGTGGGCGGCGTCGCCGAGGAGGGTGATGGTGGGGTTGCTGGGCCAGGTGGGCAGGGGAGAGGGGTGGGTGGAGATGGGGAGGAGGGAGGTTTGGGTGGGGGATTGGTGGGTGAAGAGGGGGTGGAGGGAGGGGTGGAAGTGGGAGGTTAGGGTTCGGGATAGAGATTGGGGACTGAGAGGGGTTGGGAGGCGGGCGAGATCGGATTCTTGCGTCGAGGTTACCCAGTATATGTAAGGATGGGGGAGGGCGATGGGAAGGGCAGGGGAGGAGGCGGTGGGGAGTTTGAAAGTGATGGGTTCGAGGAGGGTGATGGAGGGGATTGGGCCGTGGGGATCGCGGATTATGGACATGCTTTTGAGCATTTCGGATGGGAATGTGTCTGTGAGTTCAGTGAAGAGAGGAGTTTTGCCATAGATGATACGACCGCCTGTGTCGAGGGGGATGTGGGATGGGAGGAGTTGTTTCCTAACGCGGGAGTGAACGCCATCGGCGCCGATGAGTAGAGTACCGGTTGCGGAGGTGTGGTCAGAAAAGGTGATGGTTATGGAGTCGCTGTTGTTTGTCGTGTAATGGGAGAATTCTTTTCCGAATGAAACGTGATTTTCCAGTCCCATTAAGAGAACATCGCGGAAGACGCGGCGATCAACTGTACGAGCATTTCGAAACATGGGAGGGGGTCCTTTGCCAAATTGTTGGGGTTGAGGAGGGAGAATTTCGCCCGTCAGACGATCTGCTTGGGAGCCGGGTCCTAGACGCATTTCGGCGCATGTGTCTTCAAATAATTGATAGATGTCATCGGGTAGACATTGTTGGAGAGCATCAGTTCCTTCGGAATGAATCCGGATTCGATAGCCTTGCAATCGGTAATCTGATGCTTGGTCTCGCTCGTAGACGTGGAAATCTATGCCGGCTTTTTTGAGACCTTGAGCTAGACAGAGACCGCCGAGGCCTGCTCCTGCTATTAGGACTTTGGGTTGTGACATTCTTGAGTTGGTATGTTTGATGAAGGAGGTGCTTGTGATGTAGTTTAATGTATTGCCAGTTCAGCGCTGCAAATAACAATGGTGATGATAACGACAGCGATAATTCACAGTTGAATTGAAATTATAATAAAGTTGTGAAGTAGAAGAAGCTGATATTGAAAGTATTTGTACTCTACCTATATCCCTACATCAAGGTAGAACTATTCCTCGAATAGACATCTCTGTTGCCTGTTGCACATTTGTTAATCCGTATTGGAACGATAACAAATCGGTGCCGTCGACATAAAGTCGGTCCCGTTCTAATACACGGAACCGACCTAGCTTGTGCATATAAAGGGGTTGCAGGGACAATGACACCGAGATGGAGTGAGCTTGGATCAGATTGAAGACTTCAAGATATCAGTATCTTATGTCCGGCCGAGAAATAACCGTGGATATAAGCTGTTTGGGTGTATGATTGGGTTGTGATACTTGTTGCTCGAAAGACTTGGGTATATATAAACTGTTATAAACTTCTCACATTCAACTGACTTAAGTTATTGGAGAAGTTCTAATTATTCAGATCATCTTTGGGTCATGAGCGACTTTCACATGTAAGGTGTACCTTGTCCGTGTGTCTTTGAATCAATTTGGACGATTTTGATTTCGAATGGCCACACTCATGGTGTTTCAAACCACCTAAACACATTTGGAAATCAATACCGAACAGGCCAAAAAACACGGATATCCTCATTAGGAAGAGATGACATAGGTATGGTATGGTGAAATTTTCAGGTCACGCCTAGATAGCAGAAAGTCTGTTGTGTACTTTCGTACCTAACATCTTGCCAAATGATATGATGCGATGCGATGCGGCAAAAGTTGTAGTCCACGCTTTTCAGCACGTTTTTGCATTCTGAACTGGACATGGAACAGGTGGTTGCTTTTGTGGTCATGCATTTTCTTTGCTTTTTCGATATTTTTTCAGCACAGGGCTGGTTACCTATGTCTTGGATTGCCCCTCTTTGGATGTGAAATTGAGGGGCAAGGCTTTGATTTAGGATTAATCATCGGAGGGGGTGATGGAGAGATATCTTTCTGTTATTGTGTGGTGGTTTATTCGAGGAATGAATATATCAAATAATTGATGGATTGGAAAGGATTGGGAAGGATTCCGGGAATCGGTGAAGTTACTGGTGTGGCTTGTAAATTGATGGAGAAATGGAACAAGGATGCTATGCAGTGACAGCATCGATGGCGGTTTTCCTTTATGAGGATAGAGGTTTCGATGTGTTTTATGGCTATAATGGATGTTAATAGATATGGGTATTCAAGTGAAAGGGTTGAGAGGAGATGGAATGATGAGATAAATTATTTTGATCGACTTGGACGAGCGATGAGTGAGTGTTGAGTGTTGAATTAATGGAAGTGCTGTATAGCATTCAAATTTGAAGTAATTTTTACTTGAATGTTCGTTTTTATATTGAAACTTGAAATAGAAAGAATTAGATATTAGTAACTCTATTTCAAATTAGATATATAATAGTAGGTAGATCGACATCTAAATTGATATTTTATTTACGGTATTACCCCTCCTCCCCTTCTCCCCTTCTCCCCTTCTCCCCTCCAAGATGGTGTTCCCGAGCCCCCTTTAGTCTGAAAAGATTAAGTTGTTGAATTGCCGCTCCCCATACTTTCTTTGGTTTTGGAGGGGAATGATTTTAACTCGATGATATCAGAATTTATCCAAGTCTCCATTCGTATTCAATCTAGATTCCATTTTGGTTGAAATCTAGACACTTTACAGGTTTTGAGCAATTTAGTACTGTTACCCATGAAATGAAGTAAGTATCTGACCCAGGTATATCGGTTGGTACTCGGTATAAATTTATGTTCTTAGGTATTATCCTTCTCAGCTTGATCCATTCAATTGATTTATCTCTCCATAATTGATTGATTCAGCGAAATATTGATATTTACCGGGCGGTATATGGCTTTTGAATAGCTTGAATTGGGATATTTATGATTGATTAATTCTTGTTTCTTGTTTCTTGTTTCTTGTTTCTTGTTTCTTGTTTCTTGTTCTTGTCCTTGTTCTTGTAAACGGACATTTATTATTTTTCTCTCTACTTGGCTATATTTCAATTCTTTCCTACATTTTTATACCTTCCCCCTCTCATCTCATACACCCCTTATATATTAGTTACTATCACGAACTTTACGATATATATTTGAACCCCAAATAAAATACCTAGGTTGTGTTACATTATTGTTTAACCGTTACAGATTCTTACCTACCTACCTACCCATCTATCTACTTACTCTATAATTAATCACATCAATCCAATAGGAGGTATAGATGATATTATATATTCCCTACATTATCATCTGGAAAGATCCAATCTGAGATTTAGATTTCCACCCACCCACCAGGCCACCTATAACCATCTCTCAATTTTTGCTAAAGAGGCAAAGAGGCAAAGATTCGAGAAAATCGATTCATCAAAAGCATCTGGGCTCGCTGGGCACCCAAATCGCCTAAGAAAAGAACATAGCTACCTACGTACAGGACAAGTACATGGATGGATAGACAGGAAACGACTTAACTTTATTTCTTTATTTTGGGTCGAAGCGCCCCCTCCTATCAATTCGTCATAATTCGACGGGAAGCAAAGCAAGCAAGCAAGTAAGCAAGCAAGTTTAAAATTTGACTATCCACTCACTGGTACTCCTCCTCCTCTTATTACTCGAGTATGAATTTACGACTACTTCATGTTACTATTACTACTGCCACTGCCACCACAACCACCACCACCAACTCCCATCTCCACCTCCACCTCCTCCACCCGTAAATAAAAAAGATTCAAGACCTTTTTGGAAAATATTACCCAGTACCGACCTGCTAGCTACATACTTGGGAAAAAAAGTTTATATCTATTTATTTATCTATTTATTTATTTACTTATCTATCTATCTATCTATTTATTACTAGTAGTCTATATCTATCACTACTATTATTATATCTATCACTATACCTCTTAAATCTATTTCATTAACTTCTTCACCTCCTACCTCTGACCTACCATCCACCTCCACTTCCAAATCCACTCATAAACAACTCCACCAACCTAGCTAAATACCAATACCAATACCAATACCCTTTGACTATCTATCATCCACACCCATTCTCAATCTGAATCCTTTCCCTTTCTCCATCAACAAAATCAGTCAGTCAATCAATCAATCAATCAATCCACTGCAAAACAATTCACCAATACACACACCAATACCACACCAAATTCCACACCAATTCACACTAACCCACCATCTAACCACCACAACCAACCCACAACCGAATAATGAACGGAGATCGGATAAAGGCTTCTGCAATTGCTAAAGCAAAAGAATCTATAACTAAAAATTCAAATGCGCATGCTATGAAAAAAAGAAAGAAAGACTCATTAAAGCCAATCATCACAACCGAGCAAGACTCTGAATCTTCCAAAATGGCTTCTGCTCAAGCCCGTGCAGGGTAAGTCACCAAAAATGTCCCACTTTCTGACCTTCCAACCCTCCTTCTCTGTTTAAGGTGCAGCGCCTCAAAATATAAACCACCCTCCCCTCCAACAAGGTCGCGCAAAAATGCTGCACTTTACTTATATTCATTCAAGATGATGAGTTCAATGCTTCAAAACTTGCTAACTAGAATCGATGATGGAAATAGATCGGCTTCAGGAACAAATCGCGATCCATCATCCTCTTCCTCGAGAGAAGACGCAGCAGAAACGACTGCAGACGAAGAAGACTCTGAAGATTACTGTAAAGGAGGTTATCACCCAGTACAAGTCGGTGAAAACTTCAAAGATGGCAAATACACCGTGGTTCGAAAGTTAGGATGGGGTCATTTCTCAACAGTATGGCTTTCCAAAGACAACGTCACTCAGAAACATGTTGCTTTGAAGGTTGTACGATCTGCAGCGCATTACACGGAAACGGCCATAGACGAAATCAAATTACTCAATAAAATTGTTGGTGCTAAGCCAGATCATCCAGGTCGAAAGCATGTTGTTAGTTTGTTGGATTCTTTTGAACACAAGGGCCCAAATGGCACACATGTCTGTATGGTCTTCGAGGTTCTGGGAGAGAATCTGTTGGGTTTGATCAAAAGATGGAACCACCGCGGAATTCCCATGCCTCTTGTTAAACAAATTACAAAACAAGTTCTGTTGGGTCTGGATTATCTACATAGGGAGTGCGGCATTATACATACAGATTTGAAGCCCGAGAATGTCCTGATAGAAATTGGAGATGTGGAACAGATTGTGAAAACATTCGTCAAGGAGGATACGAGTAAGGACAAGGAAGATAACAGAAATGGCCGAAGGAGACGGCGAACTCTTATTACTGGAAGTCAACCTTTACCAAGTCCGTTGAATGCCAGCTTCAACCACGCAGATTTGATGAGGTTTCCTGGCAGTAATCCAGGTTCCCATGGAAGTATAAATGAAATGCTAAATAATAGTAAATATACTCCATCGGAAATCCCTGGCAATGGACAGTATTCTAATGGTTGGTGCAATAGGTCGTTCTAACAATTCTTCACCTCAAAAAGAAAAGGCAGATGAGGAGAACCATGGGACAAGAGAAAAGACTGCGTAAGTAGTTACCTTCATGCCATCATATACCGCCCCTAACTTGATTCTAGCGATATCCTTACAGATAAGGTCTCTGGCATATCACTCGACAAAAATTCGGGCGAAAAGAAGAAGGCAGAGGATGCAAATCAATTCGATATAATATCAGTCAAAATTGCCGATTTGGGAAATGCTTGCTGGACTGGACATCACTTTACAAACGATATTCAAACAAGGCAATATCGATCACCAGAAGTTATATTGGGCTCCAAATGGGGTGCTTCTACAGATGTTTGGAGTATGGCTGCTATGGTATATTGATGCACTTTCCCTTTCCCAACACTATAGCTAATTTTACAATCATCAGGTCTTTGAACTTATTACTGGTGATTATCTTTTCGATCCTCAATCCGGGACCAAATATGGCAAAGATGACGATCACATTGCTCAAATAATCGAACTTCTCGGGCCCTTCCCCAAATCCCTTTGTTTATCTGGCAAATGGTCACAAGAAATATTTAACCGAAAGGGCGAACTACGAAATATTCACCGATTACGACATTGGGCCTTACCGGATGTATTGAAAGAAAAGTACCATTTTAAAGAAGATGAAGCGAAGAGAATTGCGGAATTCTTAACTCCCATGTTGGAGTTGACACCGGAGAAGAGGGCAAATGCTGGAGGAATGGCGGGTGCTCCGTGGTTGGAAGATACAGCCGGTATGAAAGGGGTGAAGATTGAAGGCTTGGAAGTAGGAAGCAAGGGTGAAGGAATTGAGGGGTGGGCATATGAAGTCAGGAAGAGATAAGAACTCGCGAGGTTCGAGAATGATAGAGTGTAGGAATTCCTTTCCTCGTGAAACTCAGGCGCAGATGATTGGGGTGGGTTGGGTGATGGGCCATCTGTTTGTGGTCATCTTATGGGATTGGATTCGCGCAATTAAAGTCTAGGGTGGATGGGATGGATGGGGCGGTGCCATTTGTCATGCATGTAGTATGGTATCACGAACCACGACTTTTTTTTCCACATATTGGTTTGAATGAGTAGTGAGATATGAGATGAGATGAGATGGAGATGGAGAACAACAATGGAAATGAGATGGGATGATATGGATGGATGGTATGGATTGGGAAAGGAGGAATGAACGAATGGATTATTGGGAGAAATGGAAAAGAAAGGGTATTTATGTGATGTGAAGGAGAAATTTATCGTGTCTTGATACTACCTACTCTCTTGATAAGTGATGATGACGATTTGAGAGTGGAGAGTGGAGAGTGGAGAGTGGAGAAAATTTTAGCTTATGGGGTGGTGGGATAGTTAGTAGGTAGGTAGGTAGGTAGGCAGAAAAATATATGGCACGATTTTTAGATGGTTATATATGTATGAATGAATACGTTTAGATGGGGATGTTGATGGGGGTGGGATTATTTGGATGTGCATGTGAGCTTGTGTGTGTGTTTATGCTTTACGACATATAATATGGAATTCGATTCGAGCTCAAAAGGGTAGGGAGTAGGGAGTGAGTAGTAGACTGGCTGTTTCCTTTGTTGTCTCTTGCTTGGTGTTGGGTATAGTTTGGTGTTGTGTATAGTATACACATACATGTGCATATACATGTGCATATACGCTAGAATGTGAGATAATATAACAAGCTAGCATTCCACTTCCTTCATGACTCCTAACTCCTTGACTCCTGTGCTGGCTGGTATTGTGGTATCTAGGTAGGATGATATAAAGGTCCTGCTTCATGCATTCCCACCCATCCAGCCATGTATTCTGACCTCTTTCCTATCCTGTCCTTTTCTTTCCCATCCAGCCTGCCACAAAATTATCAAGAAACTATCCCAAGCCAAATCTGATCTCGCTACCCCTAATTACCCAAGTAAAACTCTATTCCAAATATCTCCTATCTCCTTTACTCGGACTTCTTCCCTTACTCCTCCCGCGATTCTTACTTGGACTCCTCTCGATGGTTTTAAATTCCATCTCTCTTTCTCTATTTCCAAAAGTGCTTCTTTGGAATAATGCTCTTTGGGCTGTTCCTGCTCCGGTAGGCCAGGGTTCATAAGGACCGAAATGTGATTGAGGGGTTTGGGGGATTCCCCAGGGATTTGGTTGCCCGAAATAGTTGGGGTGTTGGGGGAGATGTTGCTGGGGATGAGGTTGAGGTTCGGGGTGAAAGATGGGGGGTTTGGAACGGAACATTCCAAAGGCCATGTTGTTGACGGCGATGGAGAGGGTGAAGATTAGGGCGACGAAAATCTAGAGGTGGTTGTTAGTTTTCTGATAGAAGAGGATGTAGGGGGATGTAGGAGTGAACGTACCATGGCTTTGTAGCTGATAGGCTGGATGAAACTATCCAAAATCTCCGCGAATGTTTTCGCACTGATTCTAGCTCTTCCGACAGCATTGGGGTCCATAGACATACAGGCATCCCAGTTATTACAAACAGTTTCTAAAGCAGGTAATCTCATGCTTGGTTCACATTTGTTTTCTGTATATTGTTTTGCGCAGTTGGCCATCTCGGATAGAACTTCCGCGGTGGCTTTTTGAGATGCTTGATCAACGTCGCTTCGGATTGTAGTCCAGAATGTGTAGACCCCAAACATTATTAGTCCGACGACGAAAGTGTTGAGCGTTAATTGAGCGTAGTAAGAGAGAATGTTAGGAAGATTGGGTCGCGACTCGATACCAGATAAGAAGGAGGAGAACCAGCCTGGTTTGTTGCCCGCTTGCCTTCCTTCAGTCGATCGACTATTTGGTCTTGAGTCTCCTGACTCGCTCTCTGATTCTGAGGCCGATTCCTTCCTGTGATGTCGCACTATCCCCATCGTTTCATCTTCTCGTTCGTCTCGATGTTGACGCTTTCGCTTTTTAGCTATAGGTTGACCTCCTAATTTCATTCTGCGCAAATCATTACGAGCGCCAGGACTGGTTCCTTTGTAATTTGTGCCATATTTGCCAAATAGCGGTTTGCGTGAAGAAGCATTTGATGAGAAAGCCGTCATGGTTTTGCTGGAAGCTTTAGGTATCTCAGGTGTGTCCTCTGCGTCGGCAGTTTCGCCGGGGGAAGATTCAATTCCCGAAGCTTCGGAGTATATATCTGAATTATATGGTTTGCGGGGTGTTGTGAATGCTGGATTTCGAAATGCTGGAGCTGGTGTGGAGTTCTGTGCTAGAAAAGAATTGGTTGGTTTGGCAGAATCTAATTGCCTTATTAGTACACATGTAACTTTTTGTTCGATGGTATGAAAGTGAAGATACTCACTGTTATCAAGCTGCATAACTTTGAATTGTAGAAACGGTGATTTTGGATCCATAGGGCCACCTTTCTCTTGCCATTCAAAGTCCATAGGACCTTCACCTGTCCTTCTAGAAGTGTTACTCCACATTGTATTTCTTTGCTCGTTGATAGCAAAATTTGGAGCTTAAACGTGAAGATATGGGGAAGTGAGGTGATACGGCATTTAGAAAATCCAAAGTAAACAAAGAATCGTCGCTCCTGAGGCAACCAAGATTTTTCCGATTCAACACTAACCTTAACATCCACTAGCTGGATTTGACAAAGCTTCAGTTAATATACAACTTCAGCTTGGTGCAACGCGAATTGCGACGAAACAATTCATATAATTTCTTCGCATCTGTCCAATTCTACGACAACCACTACGACTCGATATCGATACCATATCGGCAATCGGCTTCCGATTGACACGCGGATAATATTTTGAAACAATTCAACGTTCGATAGATAATAATACAAGCTTCCTTTGTCCTTTTTCACAATCTGCAAATATGTCGGATTCCGACCTCAATTCAAGACCTACTACCCCCCTCCCAGAAGCTGGAAACGATGCTGGAGATCCAAACAGACCCATTTCACAAGAACGAGATACACCAGAACCTCCTGTGGCCAACCCAGATCTCGATATGGATGATTTAGATAATGCAGAGGATGGCGGCGCTGGATCCGATAATGAATCAGATCTTTCTGATGTCGATGAAGCCAATTTTGATGATTTTGATGCAAGCAAAGTTGCTTTGGACGAGAGACCTATGGTTGGTATCGATGAAGATATTGCGAAGACGTTGAAGGCCAGTAAGCGCAAGCGTGCGGAAGGTGAAGCAAAGAAACCAAAGGAGGGAAAGCGAGACAAAAAGAAGAGGCCGCGCAGAGACTCAGATGAGGATCCCGATGGAATGGAGATTGATGGAAAGAGAATCAGAAACCCCAAGAGAGTTGAGGGTGAAGGAAAGGATAGAGACAGAACCAAGGAACGAAGAAAGGCAACACCAGAACCAGAAAATGATGAAAATCTTACGCCGGATGAGAGGAGACGTAGAGCTTTGGATAAGGCTATGGATGCTGCGCTTAAGAATCCAAACAAGAGAAGAAGAAAGAAGGATGAAGTGGTATGTACAAGTTTTCTGTTGTGAAAGATATAGAATCTAACTTTGTGGCAGGATTTGGAAGAAGCTTTCGATGATGAAATTGCAGCTTTGAAGCTTCGCATGGAAGAAGCATGTCAAGCTGATAATGCTGCTCGAGATGCCAATTTACCCGCAACCAGAAAACTTGAAATGTTGCCAGAAGTCGTCGCCCTTCTCAACAGAAACACCATTCAACATTCCATCGTCGACCCCGATACCAACTTCCTACAGTCCGTCAAATTTTTCTTGGAACCACTGAATGATGGTAGTCTTCCGGCATACAATATTCAACGTGATCTCTTTCAAGCACTAGCGCGTTTACCGATTGAGAAGGAAGCACTTCTAAGCAGTGGGATTGGTAAGGTCGTTCTATATTACACGAAGAGCAAGAGGCCAGAAATTCAAATCAAGAGAATCGCTGAAAGATTATTGGGAGAATGGTCACGACCAATTTTGAAGCGAAGTGACGATTATAAGAAGCGTAAGGTCGCGACAAAGGATTATGATTTCCAGTATGTATATTCAATTCAACACATGTTGTTTCTACTAACATCCACTTCAGAGCCGCACAACTTGCGATCCGTCCTTCCGGCTCTCAATCTTCGCAAATGCCTTCCTCCCAAAGAACACAACTCACGGCTCGTGATATTGAGCGTCAACGTCTTCTCGCACCAAAAGTCATTAGCAACAGAGCTAGAATGGAAACTTCAAATACCAGTTATTCGATCGCTCCTAGAAGTAACTTCGACCCAAGTAGAGGGTTGGATCCATCTTCCAGGCCTATTGGCGCGGGTGGTGTAGACGCCTTTAGAAAGATGACAGCGAAACAGGGGAAGAAGAGGTCATAAGGTTGACTGTGCAGCTATGATGATCGTGCGATCGAGAGGACTTGTATTATTGAATGAAGGGAGAAAGGAAGGTATGCAGGGCGTTTGTAACTTCGTCGGAATGCTAACATAAAGGACGTTTCATGGGTATCATAGGAAGGAATTAAGAAAGAACGAAAGAAAGATAATCATGCATACGCGACATATACTAGGTAGTCATATTAATCAAGTCAATTCGGGTCACAAAATTGAGAAACTCAAACTATCTATCCATCTCCTAGCGCATGTACTTGAATTTTTGTTTTTTTGTTTCCCGAGTGCGAATTGGAAAGTCTATTCGAGAATCAGATGATCTTCAGGAGATACTCACATATATACCCAGTAAGGAAATTCGGGTCCGAAAACGTCTTGAAGAGAATGATTGACACACGCAAGGTCGCCGTTTCATAACAATAGATGGATGGATGAAGGATATAAAATACAACGTCTCATCGCATCGCATCGCATTGCATCAAATCTCATGTAATATTACAGCACCTTAATAATGTAACGAACGGAACCAGTTCCTCGTCTGTACCATTATTTAAGTCCCCTTTTTGTACCGCACACTTCGTATAGAATGAGCTTCGCCTCTTGGAACAGAATGTATCTCCTGAATTTTTATTCACATAGGCGAAGTCCGTCTTACGAAATGTGAAGAGCTGAAGTTTGGGGAGACGAGGGGGATTGTGAATAACGTGATTCGGATGCGAGGGATCCGAAAGTTACCTATAGTGCTGTTGGGAGGGAGGTGCATTCCGTAGGTTTCCGATGAATGACTATGGGCGTAGTGGGTCTTTTAATCTGGTAGATGTTTTTTTGCGTTTGGTATTTATGTAGCTAGCTACTTCCGCGCTTTTAGTGCCGGTATTTGCTTTCGGCTTTTTTTTTAGCTTGCTGACATGATGGGTGAAAGAGTGGCGTTGAAGTTGCAGATTGGAGATGAAGTACTCGAATTGCCGATGTGCGGATCACTTGCATGTTTGAACTAATGCTGCACTGGTCGTCCCTGGGCTAAGGAGAGTAGGGGTAGAAATGGATGTCATGTATGTCGGTAACTACTAGCAGAGTCATGGATGGTAGTATGACATGGTGGGATGTAGGTAGTCTGTGTATATGTGGGAGCATGGACAAATGGATGCTATTATTAGGGGATTGTAAATAGCGGTCTGTTTTTTGAAAGAGGGTGTTGATCTTTAGATGAGCTCTTGGGTAATCTTTCATACTGTTCGTTCCAGTGTTCAGAGCGGAAAAATTTTGAGAGATGAGTATCTCGGCTTTGCTAGGGAATTTGGAGGATTAAAAGGGAAGCATGATTCTCAGCATAGAGGCTTAAGACAATGAACTCGGCTTGATGGCTGGTAAAGCGTCTAAATCTTCATTTCTAGCACTAGAGTATTCATTGCTGTATCAGCTCAAGTTAGTCAATGACAAGAGCACAGTATCACCATTTGAATGAAGCATATCAAATCACAAAAGTTGTAGATGCGGAGAGAGAAAATATGCTTGAGAATCTAATTTAGATTTTATTTTGATTTTTCTTCATCAAAATTTCCAGCGAACAAACAACTGTACTGAACTTTCTGAAATTTTTGCAGAAATTTCCGGGTATCCTTCTGCTGTTCCGCTAACCCCATTCATTCCTTTCCTTTCCCATCATTATTCCATAACGCCTGTTCCAAAATATCATGCAATTTTCGATTTTTTTTTTTCCTGGAAAAAACCGCTCCAAACACCATTTGTCCTTTTACGTTTCTTACTCCCTTCAAATTTCCATTACCTCCTCCAACTTCAACTTGTAGAATTCGTAGCACTCATAATCTACGAGCCCCACTAGCGTTCACGATCCATATCTTCCTCTTTGCATCCCGTTGGTTTGTTGCGGTGCCCCATTTTGGGACTGACTGGACATGACTAACATTTCGAAAGCTTCAATGCGGGATTTGAGAGCTGCGTTTTCTTTTTGAAGGTATTTGTTGCGTTTCTCGAGGTGGTTGATGTATTCTGTTGCTTTAGATAACACAGTTGCCTGTTAAATTTATTAGATTCGAAGTTTCATCAAATTAGATGTCTGAAAGAGCATACCTTATTTAATTTATGTGCTGGTGTTAAACCTTGTAAATCTTCCTCCTCATCATCCCCATTAATATGCTCATCGCCATCTTCCTGTCCCCTCGAACATTTTCTGGTCATTACTCTCAAACTAGGTACACTGTCCCTTAGTAGAGCAATCTTATCATTCAAGTTCGTTCGATATCGCTTCTCGATCATGTTATGGGCGGTCTTCTTGATGGGTGGATGCCGAGCGGGTACCTCATCTTCACCGTCGGAATTCGAATCTGAAGAACAAGCTGATGATTTGCGTTTCAAGTTATTAGAATGATTTGGATTTGAAATTGACTGGCGTGTGGATCTGGAGATTGGAGAATGCGATGGCGAACTTCTGGATGAGGTAGGAGAAGTGGGATATGCAGAGGTGTTTTGAGTTTGCTGAGGCATAGCAATAGCGCGAAGTTGAATTTCTTCTTGAGGAGTGAGAGTACGGTGATAGAGTATAGGTTGCTGCTGAAGATTGGGGATGGTTTGTGCACGACGGATGTTGATATTTGAGTTCATTTGGGGTCGTGCCCAAGATAGAGGGGTGGAGTATAAACCATCCCTAGATGGAATATCGATCATCGGCGAATTCATGAGATTGCTTGGTGTGGGTTGAAACAGTTGTTCTCCAGCGTCGACTAAGTTATCGTCACCGAATACTGCTGCTTCGTCGATGCTAGAAAGATTGCGGGAGAGCTCGAGACCGCTCATATTAGGTGAGAGGGGCTCAATTTTGAGTTCTGGGAAGAAATCTGAGGTAGGTGATAAGGCTGCTTCACTTGGGTCGTCCCAACGCATCCAATCCTCGAAGGTACCAAAGTCAAATGCTTGACCTGTGGATGATTTGCGGTTGGTATTTTGGAATGGTTCTTCTTTGGGGAGTATGTAAGAAGGTTTGGAAAAAATCGGGTCGGATGAGGTTGGTGATGGAAGAATGGAGTCACAAGAGTCTGAGTTGTTGATGAGCGCAGGCTCACTATCCCAGTTAAATGGGGAAGTACTCTGCTATAAGAACTGGCTGTCAGTCAATGCTGCAGTGTGGGGATTGTTGAAGAGAAGACGAATAGAAAGCAATTGCGAGAGGTGGAGTTTATCCACATGACATATCCGAAAGACCCGGGTAACTTGAAGAAGTGCACGCTTCGTAGCCATCATTGACTTCATGGTGGGTTTGTGTTTGAAGGAATTGTATTCTACTTACTTCAGCTTGCTGCCGTGACAATGAGAAGTAATCGACGGCAGGCTTCTGACAAACCACACTTGCCATTGAGGAGATTGATGATACCAGTTTGAGTTTTGAAGTAAGTCGAAACTTACAACTTGATGGTTATTATAGTTTAACTGGAGCTGAAAGAATATATCGGAGGCTATGTTGTTAAGGGAATGCCGAGGTTGTTAATACAAAGCCCGACAAAGGAAGTGATTGTGAGTAAGGTATTTGATAATATGGACGATGTAAAGGATTATCCTTGAAGTCAAATAACGTGTTCGATTTGTTGATAGTTTGATATCTTTATGATCTGGTTGTGGCGTAGAAATGTTGGTTGTATTTGGGGTATGGACCTTTAAATAGAATGGTAGAGGGGGTGAATCCTCACAATTTTGATATAAAATTTGGAAAGTATCAATTTCTCGGAATGACCATGTGGTAAGAAGACGTTTCCAAACTTTCAAGCCTCAGTACCGGTTCATCTTCGTTATCATACGAGTATCACGATTTGTATGATGTGATGTTAGAATGAATTGTGGAGATCGAAGCCGCATCCAGACTTTATTTTTGTTCATTAAACATAGCGGGGAACTCCGGCAACATTGGAAGGTAAAAAGATGTAAGAAACAATTTGAGAAGCAACAGAGAAACAACTGGGCACTGCTAGAATTAATGTATTGGATGGGCAAAGGCAATTAGATGGAAATAAAAGGAAACACTTTGTGGAATTAGACGAAAAAGAATGGAATGGAATGGCAAGCCTAGTATTGAGCATATAGTAGTACCAGCCAGAATAGTAATAGATAGAAATGCATCCAAGGTTTCATACAGCATCAACATGATTCGATAGGAAATCTGCATTTATGCATCAATATCAAGCTTCCCAAGCTCCTAAGCAAGCACAAGAATGATCAATCAACAAATTGGGCAATTCATGGTTGAGTTGCTTGGATATTTCGGAATTAGATCTACGCATACAATCCATTACTTACCGGACCCCAATCCCGTATGAACATATAATATATCCAATTCCGTAAAGCTCCCCGAATGTCATCGAGATCCCACAATGGAGCCGTGTCTATGACTTTGTGTGTGGTTTGCATGGAAGAGCAAACAGTTGATTGGGTACTTCAAAAGGTTGTATACTCTAGGTATGAAGTTATGAGGGCAAGGCACATGCGTTCGGCTTCTCTTTGGATGAGAATCGATGGATATTACTTGGATTAGAAACATTATCGACCTCGAAATGTGTTAGGATGTAACTTTTCAAATGCCATAACTGACGAGAATTTCATATAGTGGGCTGATTTTCTGAAAGTTTTCATGCAAGTTCCTCAATGTCCCATCGAAACTTACTCAACCAACCAAGCCTTACAAGCCACCCATGCATGTTAAACCTAGGAAGAAGTAAAAAAGAACTGGAGTGGCTATTCTAAACCAACCAATTCAATACTAATTCGTTTATTTATGTAACCCAAATCCCCTTGTTGATAGAACAGAGCGAGCCGGATCAGCCTTAATTAACTCTTCCGGGTGCTTATTAAGGACCATTTCTATCCTTATAGGCCTTACGGACGTTGAATGCCGCTTCCACATGTAAAAAGTGTGTGAAAAAGTGTACATTGTACAGAGTTCCACCAGTTACATTCATTCTATATATGGTTGTCACATCAATAAGTTGCTAATAAGAGTAACATTGCATCAAAGCAGCGTTAATTCGAAATAGCGGAAAGCTTTTGAAGATCCCAGGAGTAACAAGGGTACGCATGGAGAACTTCCAGATTGTATAAAATCTCCGACGTATATCGACAGTTGTTAACGTCATCCCTTACTCAATATGTATATCTTGCCTGCTCCTCCAAGATTTCAGGAACGAAATAACGGTTTTCATCGACGATGAGATTTAACTATCAAATCATACATCAATACAGCATAGCATGAATTTGACATTTGGATTTATGTTAGGGGGTCGAACACTTTCAATGACAATCCTTCCTTGAAGAGTTGCTCGTGCAGGATCGTGCATGTTTTCCGGGGTTCAATAGGCTCTCATCTAAACCATTCTGGTAATTATATGCGCATCCGGAATTTGCTTTCCAGCTTCCGTTATTAAATCTGTTTTTTCTAGACCTTCCGTTCGGCTCGAGTTTCCTTTTCACCGAGCATTGAAGTGCATATGCTCTTGAGGTGTGGAGGAGATATTGTGATGACCACGAGTGTGTTTGTTGTTTTCACTCCGAATTCCAAGATTTTGTTCAATCGTCATGAATGGTATCGGCACTCGTTGAATACGTTGTTTAGTACCGTCTACGAATAGTTCATCAAGTTGATGAGGTCACTACATACCATAACTGCAAACCGCCTACGCAGTGCTCTTGTCGTCTTGCTGTGCGAGGACCCCGAGACCGTTTGCTTGTTACCCCGCATTTTGTCAAACCATCATCGCAATATATTTGCCCCTTATCTTGCTGGAGGAATCCCAAATCAATGGTCCTGCTCCAACGGTTAATTACATTATCTGAGCCTACTTTTTCACCACGGATACCTGCACGACCCTTGTTGGACAGAAGTGCCTCTTCGTAATACACTTTTCTCTGAATATCTAATCATGGGACTACCAAAATCAGGTCGATAGTGTAAGCCTCATCCTCCTTCAGCCTTCTCATGCATTGTTATGTCGGAAACGCAGTGCTACAATTTCACAAGAAGCTCAAACATGGACTTTTTGATACCAACGTCATGGGCTTCTGACTTTGCAGTTCATCCCTTCCACTGTATGCGAATTTTTACGTTGCTGTGAGACAATATTGAACCAACATACAAACAATTAGTGGTTATGCCACGAAAACCCGACATACTAGATGCGTTAGACAGCGTTTTAGTAACGTCAATATAGTATTGCATGAGAGTTCTTCAGGTTAAATTGCGATAGACTGGGCGGCAGATTTGGGGGTTTGCTTGACTTTCACTTGAGCGAAGACAAAATCCTGTGAAATTTTACGGGATTTTTCCAGGATTTCTTGCAAAAATAGCTAGCGGGATTCGCCCCCACTTCTGGAGCGGGAGCCAGTAGTAGCCCCGCACTAACAGTATGCAGAGTATTCAGGCTTAGAGAAAATGGCGGGGATGAAGAAAGGTTTCATATGAATTTTTGATAGTAGGGGATTTGCTTGCTCCGCCGATGGCGTTCTGAGACTCGCAAGTCTTTCGGGATGTTTGATATTCGGTATTCATGGATCAGGTAACTTCTCGGCGAATTTTGGTGAAAGCTCCAGTGGGGCTGGGTGTGCTCATTAATGAGGCGCACTAGGGATTTGCAAACGGATAAAATTAGCTTCGGAAGGTGTATGATGAAAGTACTTAAGGACCCATTCTCCACTTCAGTATTTCTGGGAATTGTTTGTTTTGGAGGCTATCGGACGAGACGTCGCCGTTGCCCAATAAGGAGGCTAACTAATAATCCAGCAAACTCTCTTTGTTGCACGTGTAACGACTTTCTCGCACTTCCATATGCAAATGAAAGCGTTCCAAAATCTATCTGCAGCACTATTGGCGTACTAGATGTCTATACGATATATCAGATGAACTCTCTCGATAATTGACCTTGAAGATGATGGAATTCCAAACAGGAATGAAGCTGTCGGTAGGAACTCATATATGTTGCGATGGAACATAGGTCGTGGCCCGCGTTTACCAACTTTTTTCTGATCAAATGAGATAGCTTCAGAAATTGAAACGGGTCGTTTGGGTATCACACTCTGGTGAGATATGGTATGTGAAGCGGCTTAAACTTTCTATATTTCATGGTGAATCATAAGTAGTGGTCGTACTTCCTTCGAGACAATCTAGAAATTGAGACATCAGAAGATTTTGACACGGGACCAAGTAATTTTCCCGAGACATCTCAAGTTCTACCGATATACGTGTTTTCTTTGTTGTTTAGATGATATCTATCAGGTACTTGTATTTCCACTACACAATTCACAAGTGGCCCATTATCTAAGTTTCTCTACAAGTTTTAATGATATTGTGAGCGAACTTCCCATACATTAATATCAGACAATGTCTGACAGACATTCAGACATTCAGACATTCAGGCATACCCTTCTCTAGAACACCCATCAAAAAGAAGAGAGGGACAAAAAGAAAGATAGAAAGACATTTATAGTGTTACGAAAACATCTTAGTCAAGGTAGGGTTTAACATGAGGGCTCGACGTAAGGGCACTCTAATATTACCTCTCAGGCCATCAAATTGCATTAATCGTTTCCGCTAGACAACAACACACCTCCATATCTTCAGGGACCCAGAGATCTAACATTATTGTTCTTCCTACCAACACACATGAAGCTTCAGGTTCTATGGGAGACGAAAATATTGAACACCTATAGACACCGAAACTAAAGAAGATGTGTCAAAGCGAGCACTCGAACTTTTAATTCTCACACCACTTCCTGTTTCGTTGTAGAAGACTAGTAGCATTGGCTAGCATTGAACAGTGAATATAAGAAGATGATACCGCCGGTAGGATATCCAAAGCTGGGGGTGTTTTTCAGAAATTCGAACAAAGCTAGATCATAGCTGGCGAGCAAACCCCGAACGAATGAATGCAAATAAAAGCCCACAGACCCCACCAACAACGAATGCACTTCGGCTTCTTTCGACAGCAACATACAACCATGATGAGATGTATGATGAGATGTATAGATGAATGTGAAAACTAGGTTCCCTTAGGATAAAAAAAGAGCCCTGTAGCAAATGATCGACGACTGATAACTAGATCAAAATCTCAGCAAAAATCGGAAAAGATGGCAAAAAATTATGTCTTGTGACAGGCTGTATGACCAGACTGGGGCACGATCCCAGGACCTTGTCCGTATTTAACAGTGTTAATTGTTAAGGACACGTGATAACCAACTACACCATCCGGCCTCTTTATATGTTCACCCACTGGCATTTTAGAAATATATACACAGTTTAAACAATGAGAAGTGAAGAACAATATAGTTTGTGGATTTGGTGGGGCAGAAAAAAAAAAACGCGAATAGTGGGGTCGTCTCGGCTCAACCCCTTCATTTTCTCGGTAGTCTAGTTTTTTTTCATCAGAATTTTCCAACAACTCAAACAGCATAACCCAGAACCCAGACTTTTACTATGTGCTTTTGAACTATCTCTTCTTTTCTCCACCTTTCCTAATTTACTGTACTATATATTGGCGTAAGCACCGCTTAATATACAGCATCACAAGATTTCCCTGCTGGCGCAATGGTAGCGCGCAAGACTTCTATTAGGTACTTCTGTATCTTGAAGATGGGCTTATGATCTTTGGATGAGTAGTCATCAGAGACTAGATTATAACGTAAAACCAAAACGCTCTCTCAATTTCATTTGTTTTGTCAAAAAACAACTTTGGATAAATAAATGATTAATGAAAATGTAGTGCAGAAATAAAGTATAGCAGATTCTTCTGATAGAATGTATAAACAATTGTCACAATGAAAAAGCAATCGAGGGTGAATAGCTATCTTACAATTGATATATTCATTTGGAAATCAATAAACGAAACCCTCTCATTACACACTTACAAAAAGAATGAATTGCATCACTCCCTATGTAAATAATCCATTACATTACATATATATTATCCAAAAAAAAAAAAAAAATAGTATTCGTTATCTCTTCAAACAATAAGAAAATCAATTTCCCCATTCATTGATACCCCCTCTCTCCCTTCTTTCCCTTTTTGATAATCAATAAATTAATAATAAATCTTTGATCGAATTCTTTCCTTCCCCCCACTCATATCACCACACTTCACATAATAACATAAGCAATGATATCATATAGGATTGGATATCTGTTTAAGGAAAGCAGACAATTAATTCTACTTTGCAAAACAAAATAGAATTGATTATCACCACGAAGGCTATAGGTTCGAGCTTTACATAAAGAGTTACCCTAAATATCATCAGTTTAAACCCGTTGCCAGAAATCTGTCTTTTTGCCCTTTTTTACCATTTTTGTGGTAATTTGGTTGTTGATTTCTGAGGGACGTGAGTGAAGCGCTTCAGGCCAATGTTTTGTCGATTTGTATGAAGATTTATGTCAGGATACAACTAGAGTTTCCGTTAGTTCCCAGTATACAATTTTAGAGCAAAAATGTTAGTCAAGTTGTTTTTGTTCTCATTTTTGGTCGTAGGCAAAAACTAGAATTACCCCGCGCTAGGCGAAAAAAGTTTCTCCTTCCAGCAGAAAAAAGTGCAAAAGTGAAATTTGATGAGAGTGGGATTCGAACCCACGCCTATTACTAGACCAGGAGATTGTAAACAACGGTTTGTTAAGAGTTAATCACCTTAACCTGGCGCCTTAGACCAACTCGGCCATCTCACCGTATTTGTTGAAGACGAATGGATTTTTTGAATATAGATAGACAGTATTCTCTGCTGGTGGAGAAGGAGGGGGGGTTGCCCCACTTGTTCATTTGATGATGATCCATATCTTTGCTACCCAACCATTCTGAAAAGATTGGACATCCCTTGATTGTTTGGTATCAAATGATCGTCTAGATGATCTCGTCTTTTAGTGTTGTAAATGGAGTGGTATATTTCTGTATTTGACGTTATTCAGTTGAAAGATCTATGGGAGAGGTTATATATGGACCTCAGTTAGCAAATTCACTATTCATCTAATCGTCTAATCACAAGCAATGTAAAATTCTGAACAATCATGTAAACGTAAACAAAGATAATAGTTTTTCATTAAAGCCTATCATATAGTAGATATATTCGCAGTCCAAGTCTGTTGTACTATTCACTGCTCGTACACCATGAGAAAATCTTCTCTTCTCGTCTCGACTCTCTCTACCATATTCAAGCTTGCGGTTGTTTATATATCAATAATATACGGCGGATTTTCCAAATTCCTGAACCCCGGCATTCATTCGATACCATAGGTCTCTGTAGTGAAGAACTTGTGGTCAACATTTGCTGTTCACTGCGGTGAAATCACGACATTTAGGTTGTCTGTGAAGAACCAAAGATGTTGGCTAATAGTCCTCGTTCGACTTGACAAGAAGGGAGGTATGCACACTGGAATCTAGGAAGCTATGCCGGGTATCTTTTAGCCCAGACATGTGCCCTAATACCAGCGCCTGCATCACATATCAACTATATCTAGTCAGTTTCTCGGTCTTAATATTGACGAACCAGGGGATAACGAATCACCTTCTGACGCGTTATCAACACAATGATCTATCACATCCATCAGTATATAAACCTTGACCAAACCACTATGCCCGAGATTCACCAAGATGATAGCGCAATATCCGTGGGCTATATTTCCAAGGTTCCGCTTCGTATTTATAATAATCCTCATATGAAGCATGCCGTGACATATTCAGACAATGCAACTGAATCCACAAATCGATATATGTGTGGTACAAAATTTTAGTGGCAAATCATGAAGCACGATTGAGAAGGGCGAAAGTTCTGTTCATGCATCACATGTCCAATAGTCCCTAGATCTAATAATTCCTTCTCTTCCGTCGAACCGATTATTGCAAAAGCTAGTCAAGTCGTCAACACCAGTTTCTCCAGGTATGAAGGCAAAGCTACATAGTCGATAGGATTTGAGAAGCACAGCAGCCATTCTCCCCACTGTTGGGTCTGAACATGAGGTTTGGACGTCGCAAATCAGACGGGTATGCGAGATACTTGGCCGGCTGATACTGACCTACACTTTAAACCTAATGGGGCCGCTTTCGTAGTTTTGAAAACCGAAATCGGATCCCTTATCATAACGATCGATATCGATAACCCTATGTGCTGTTTGAAAGCTACCTCAGTAGATACCCCCACGTTTTCTCCGTTTCCTGTTCCTGGGGACCTGGTGCATCACATCAACTTGTACCCTGTTCCACTTGACTCCGGATCTGCATGAGTGGAGGTGTTTCTCCATCTCAACATGTAGTCATGCAATTGCGGAGACCAATACCAAAATCTTAATATCTGGTCTGTCTGTAGGTGTGTGGTATCAGAGACTAATAACCATCTGGTGAATTCCACCAACCGTAGTATGCATGCAGTAATATGAGATCCAACATTTACCTAGTTATAGTACCTTCTCAACAATTCATAAAATTAGACATTGCAGATCACATACCAGGAATAGTTTTATACCATCTCACACGGAGGGAAATATGAAAGAGAGTTCGCTTCATTATAGATTTTGGCGAATGCTTATGCATGTGTGTTGGTAATTGTGTGATGTGAGCGTTCTAGGTCAATGCATATCCCGGATTTTGAAGTTGTCAAACGCAGATTGGATGCTGTAAGTAGGTAGGTATGCTTCTCACTATACTCTATGTAAATTTAAAGTCCGAACTGTCAACATTTAGTATTGAAACCCGCGTGGATGACAAGATAGCTTACCAGCGAATGTGTACATCCACTTTCTGGATCTTGGTCGTTGCTCATATAATTTGCATAGCATAACTCGTGTGACTTATTTGGTATGGTTTGAGGCTCATTGGATATATAAAAGGAAGAAGATGAGTAAAAGCAAGAGAAATAGAACGATTGGTACTGAACCCGCTGGAAGGGGTTTTGCAGTAAGCGGTATTGTCAAGAACCGGAACTTACGCGGGAAAGTTCTGTAAGTAATAATAAGCTGACAATAGTTCACAATGTTAAAGATAGGCAGCTATTGGCTCAAAGTTCAATGGCATGCTCAAAGTCAAATTCTCCACAAATCACCTGTATTCTGGTCCTTTATCTAGAGGTCATGACATACTTGCTTCGACTCTCTGCCGGAAACATCTCCATACAGCCTCTAAGAAAATTTGAATATTCACTAACATTCTATGACAAGATATTCCTATTATTCTAACATTTCCAGGGACAAGGAGTTCCAAATTTACAGGAACCGGGAAAAACACACTTAAAGATTCATGATATGACCCAAGAAGTAAAATCCTTGAATCTATGAAATCAACCATACCAATCTATCCTGAGTGTAAGCAGATTCGAGGATGTGAAAAATGTAGTTATGAATGAAATGAATACGAAGTTTGAGGAAAGAGAGCGAATAGGTAAAAATGTCATGTAAATGATATTTGCCAGCTACAATGAAAAAAAAAAACGTCGAAGAGCTTCGCTTGAAGCTTATAGTGGAGCTGAAATCGCCGACCGTTTTTGATCTTCCGTAAATGGTAATTCTTTTGTAATCTGACAACCTTAATGTAAGTGCACCGCTTGTATTATAGACTAGGCAAATATGCATCGCTGAAGATTTCCTACCAAAGTCAGGCACCCATCCACATCTTCAAGTTTCTTATAAGCATTCTAATGTGAATACGCTCAAAATATCCACAGATAAATACATCCCGAATAATAAAAAGACACCCTATTCGCCGTTCTTTATTCTGTTCTTATCCACAACGCCTATACCCAAATATCTTTCCCCCCTTTATAAGCCTAGAATTCTACGATCTCAAGGCTCTCAATCTTTCGCCCAATCCATCCTCTTCTACTTCAGTTGGATTCGATTTGACCGGGGTCGCCACTTCCGGACTCTTCATCTCTTGATTCAACTCAATTCCAGCCTCATCCGCAACTTGGTTCATCAATCTATCAACATCTTCTTGAGGAGTTGCTACTGCTGTTGCCGATGTAGTTGCGTTTTCGTAATAGCCGGTTGCTACATCTAAATCTTCGAATTGTGTCTCGAATCGATCCATTACTGCCGAGATCTATAGATTTTATATTTTGTCAGTTAAAGTTAAAGTTAAGAGTGAGGTTGGGTATAGAGATCTGATAATTGATAGAAGGGAAACTGACCTTTTCCAAATCCATAGCTTTCATAGCTTGATCCATCCCTCTTACTACATTCGTCATGCTGCCGGTGACTTGTCTCATGGTAACAGCTGTCTGTACTCTACTGGCCACGGCATCAATTCTACTGGCTAATCTTAGTAGATTTAATTTCTCATTTTGTTTGCGGATGGCATTTTCGGCATTGATTTTTGCGATATCGGGGTGGCCTTGTTGGATTGCCTGTAAAGTGATGTTAACGAGCTGTATTTGTATGGATATGTGTGAGACGGAAAGGCGCAATATACCTTCTTGAGTTTATC
This sequence comes from Botryotinia convoluta, assembly GCA_004786275.1. Classification (NCBI taxonomy): domain Eukaryota; kingdom Fungi; phylum Ascomycota; class Leotiomycetes; order Helotiales; family Sclerotiniaceae; genus Botryotinia; species Botryotinia convoluta. The sequence goes on along the minus strand of PQXN01000054.1, from coordinate 75,670 downwards.
CTTCTCGGCCTTTTCCGCTTGTCCAGCTTTATTGGCTTGTCGGTTGATTTGTTTTGCGGTGAACTGGATATTGAGTTAGTTTGCGGCTATGTTTATGCGCAGAACAGTTGACGTTGAAGTGCGATCGATGTGCAATATTGGGTAAAAGATAAGCAGAATGACGTACCTTCAAATTGAAGAGGGCTTTCTCGAGTCCTGACATGATGATATTGAATGGTAGATATGATCTTGAAAAGCCGCAGAATGTGTTTGTAAGGGTATCGCGATGACAATAGGCAGAATTTGGATGGATATTTTGTAGATGGATGGAATTCTACCTAGCCTTGTGAACTTGGATCTTGCACATGTGTGACGATTGCGGGGGCGCTAGGCTTAACCTTAGATTGCTTAGTCATTCAAACTTTAGATATGCATAAACCTAAACCCCTCCATTGTTGATATCTTATATCTTTCTAGAGCATCATATAATTCAATTGTATTGATCTATATATCTATCCACCAAAGGATTTTCTATCAATATGCTTCCAAAACCAAGGCTTAACGTTCAAAACTTTCCACGTCCACCTCTCCTTGAGAAAACATCTCGTCATCTCGTTGTAAGATATCGAGGTCAAACCATCGCTGAAACAAGTGATGCATATTGGGTTTTGGAAACATATCATTCACCCAGTCAATACCCCCTTTCCATTCATGATGGCTCTAGCCTCTCTCTCATCTCTCCATCCATAACCTAACATTCGGACAGCATACTACCTCCCCGCCACATCCCTATCTTCGAAGTTTCCTCTAACCCCCACCAACAAATCCACTTTTTGTGAATATAAAGGCTGGGCCACATACTACTCGATCTCATTACCTGCACCTTTCTCCCCTTCTCCTGCCTCTTCTTGTCCTTTTGAAGATCAACTAGTATCATCCGAGCCACGAAAGTATGAAATAACCAACAGAATATGGTCATACGAATCTCCTACACCTCAGTATGCTGATTTGAAAGGTTATTTGAGTTTCTATGCTGGACCATGGGATTGTTATGTGGATGGAGAGAAAGTTATACCGCAACCTGGAGATTTCTATGGTGGTTGGACTACGAGTGAGCTCGATGGCATCATTAAGGGGAGTGCGGAGACAAGATGGATGTGAAGTCGGGCTGTAAAGATATATTCAGATAGGATTTATATTTCGGGCGTTCTGGTGTGGCACACAGTAAGATTTGCGAATAATCATGATATAATACGCCTCAGCATGGATACTTGTTAAAGTGAGGCGGAACCAGCATACCATAAATGTTTGTCCAGTGAGTAAATTCCAATTTGAAGGATGACTTCTTCAAGGTCAGTACTATTCGAAGCGAAGGCCCCTCAATCTTCATGTTATTTGTACATCTACGAATAAAAGTCTGATACCCGACCTTTCAAATTTATATGGAATAGTGTTGGCAATCTCCTGGTGAGCCATTTCAAGGCATCAGCATGGCTGAAGGTTTTCAGGATGCTTTTACTTCGCCATTAATCATTTGATACAATAGCTACAAAAGACTACAAAACACAAATTCAAGGTGAGCTAGAAAACATTTATAGAACATCATACTCTCAACTACCTAATTGATAAGTCAAGTGCTGGAGCGCAAGTTAGGAGCTATTATCTTATGGCAAGTTAACTTTGTTGAGTTAAACAATTTTCAATTTCTCAAATTATTCAAATATCCTCATTTTCTTCCTATTTATCTACACTCTATAGATAGTTAATACGGAACAGTTCATTGACCAATACTATATAACAAAACACATCACATATAGACAGGCATTTTCATCACACAAAACACACAAACAATTAAAAGATAACTCTTTATATATTCTCTCAAAGGAAAAATCTATAATTACAGTGTTGGCAAACACTTTTCCTTTTCAATTCCCCAGCCATTACTCATGATCATATTACGATCCAGCATACCCTCCCAACCCTTGTGTGTACCATGCCAGACTGGCGTAACGTCCATAAAGATGGAACAAAGCTGATTATGTTTTTCCTCCAAACAGAAAATCAGGTGTGAGTGAACTAATGAAATTGGTATCGAATTGAACGCCTCCCGGACTTGATGCTATGCATGATTTCTATGATCTTGCTTAAACAAAAATGAAATATGAATGAGATCGAATCAATTGCTTACAAAGCAAAGATAGCAACGAGAGCAGCGGCGATGAGTCCACCAAAGCTGCTAGTGCTCTTGATGGCGCTGCCGGTGAATGGAACGGAAGCGGAAGTGGTAGCGGCGGGTGGAACGTTGGTAGCTCCTGCGACACCGGAAACAACCTTGGTGGTGCTTGATGGAGCAGAGGTGGTATATCCAGCGGCTTGGGAAGCAGCAACGGTACCTGGGATAAGAGCAACGCTAGCAGTTGCTGATCCGACTGCTGGAGCAGTGGAGAAAGCGACTTGTGGAACAGTGATAGCGGTGGAAATAGTGGTTGTGGTGGATGAGGATGGAATGACTGATCCAGAGAGGGAACCGGTAGATTCGGTGCATGGAACAACCAAAGTAGTGCTAAGAGTAACAGTGGTAACTGGGGTAGAAGCGATACCTTGAACAGATGAAGTAGCAACGGCACTGGAAGCAGCTGGAACATAGACGGTAGAAGCAGCAGTAACGATAGCTGGGTTGGTAGAGACGTGAGCGGCACAGATACCTTGGAGGTACTTTTGAGCAGCATCAATGTCAGATGAGGAAATACCATATGCAGAAACACATCCAAAGACGTTGTTAATGAATGCAGTATCTGGGCAGTAGCAGTCTGAATCAGTGTTGGACTCACAACCAACCAAGTACATCCAGGTGTTCAAGCATTGAGGCAAGACATCTGGGCATGCAGCGGTCTCAGTTGGGGTAGTGGCAGAAGCGGTAGTAGTAACACCTTCAACTGAGCTTGCTGGGGCAGTAAGAGTAATGACACTGGAAGTGACAACAGTAGAAGAAGATCGGACAGTCGAGGTAGTTGAGGTGGTCTCGAAGCTGGTAACTCCTCCGGTGGTGTGAGTCAAGGTAATTGGGCAAATAGTGGTAGATTCTTCAACAACGATAGTGGTGTAAGCAGTGGTTTGAACGCTAGTAGCACTTGGAGCTGGTACAGATGTAACACCTTGAACAGATGAAGAAGCGACACTGGCTGGGGCAGTGACAGTGATGACACTGGAAGTGACAACAGTAGAAGAAGATCGGACAGTAGAGGTGGTCGAAGTGGTCTCAAAGCTGGTAACTCCTCCAGTGGTGTGGGTCAAGGTAACTGGGCAAATGGTGGTCGATTCTTGAACAATAACGGTGGTGTAAGCAGTTGTAGCAAGGCTGGTCGCGCTAGTGGTTGCGTGGGATGAAACTGGGGCAGTTCCAACAGATGTACCGATAATGGAAGAAACTGGGCAAGCAGTTTGACCAGAGAGAAGGGCACCGGAAGAGACACATGGGGCAGTGGAGGCAGCTGGGGAAGAAGCTGGAGAAGATGCAGCTGGGGAAGAAACAACGGATGTGCCGATGATGGAGGAAGCAGCGGATGAACCTGGGGAAGAGGCAGTTGGGGAAGAAGCTGGAGAAGATGCAGCTGGGGAGGAGGCAGCTGGGGAAGAAACAATGGATGTACCGATGATGGAAGAAGCAGCGGATGAACCTGGAACCTCAGTGGCGGTGACTGGGCAGATGGTAGTAGAAACGGCGATACTATATTATTTATTAGATAAAACTCAGAATATGTTAGATATATTGAACTTACACGACAGTGGTCAAAGCAGTTGATCTAGCTGGGCAGTCGGTGACAGTGGCAGCGCAAGAAATGATGGTAGAAACAGAGGTGGCGTAGATGGTAGAAGTGGTCAACTGGACAACAGATGAAGATCCAGATCCAGTGACGGATGTACCAATGATAGAAGAGGCAGAGGCTCCTGGAGCGGTACCGGCTGGGTAAGTGTGAACAGAGCTTCCTGGAGCGGTACCGGCTGGGGAAGTGTGAACAGAAGTTCTAATGATACTTGTGGCAGCACTTGAGCTTGGCTTATCTGAAGTCTTGACACTAGTCTCGGCACTTGAGCTTGGCTTAACTGAAGTTCCAATGATCGAAGACTTGGTAGAACCAGTTCCGACAAGGGTGTATGAAGTACCGGTGGCGGAAGGGGTACTCTTAACTGAGGTTACCTTGTTGGAGGAAACCAAAGTAGTCTTGGAGGATTCGCTGGAGGTAGTCTTGACAGAGGTCTTGGCACTAGCAGTGGATGGGTGTTGAGTGGTAGATGCCGAGCTGCAGTCGAATCCAACGGAGCTAATACCAACACTGCAAGAAGCCTTACCAGTAGCGGCAGTATGTGTTTGACTTGCGGAAGAGTAAACAACGGTGACGTTCTTAGCACCACCACATTGAGAGTTGGAGATGATGGAACCTCCGCTTGAGCAACGAGAAGTTTGCTTGCAAGTAGATCCATCACCCATACCATAGTGGAATTCCAAATCACAATCGAACTCAGTAGTAACGTGAACGGTGGAGATGGAGAAAGCGGAGATATCACCGGAAGATCCAGATTTAGAAGAGCCAGATTTGGAGGAGCTACCGCAGGAGAATTGAGGGCATGAGCCGTGGTCTGAAGAAGCTGTACCAGAAATACATTTTCCGGAAGTTCTCTTTGGGAACTTTGGGTTATCACGCTTGCCGAAAGAGTTTGAGCATGTGAATCCAGAGAAGGAGAAAGCGTCATAGTTGCTGAAAGATCCAGATGTGAGGTCGCTGAAATCCCATCCGCTCTTTTGAGTTGAAGAGCACTCATTGTTGGTGTTTGAAGGACAAGAAAAGCTAGACTTGTCTGCCCATCCGGTGGCAGCAGCAAGCTGGAAGCCGGTGGCCAAAGCCGCAAGGGCGAGGGTTTGAGTCTTCATTATTATGTAATAAGTTGATCAATGAGAGTTGGTATGAAACGAAAAAAATAAAAATAAATAACGAATGATTTTTTGATGCCGAAGAAAAGAGATAGAGAGTAAAGAAGTGAATGACTTTAACTCTCAAAGGGCGATATAATTATAAGAGAACGAGTAAATGAAGAATCGTAATGAATGGAGTATGAACCTAACATGAGGATTCTCAGGATCTGTTATATCTTGGGAAACGGTTGGGCCATGACCTTTTCCACATAGCCTCGATCCCCTTCTTGGGGTCTTCCGTGTTGAATCACTTAGAAGTTAGATGAGAACCTTGTCCCACAATCATCAAGGATTCTATAGACGAGGAGAATCTTTGAAGAAGCTAACACTAGACAAGGCCATATCCTTTCAGACCCATGCATGCGCGCGCCATTTCGTCCTTTACTTTTGGTGTGGAGTCTGAACTTCCCTAGCTTAAAAAAATGTAGTTGGTTAAGATGTGCCAAGATGGTCTCTGTAAAAAGGCCATGCTTGTTTAATCGAGGGGTGCAGATGCGGAAAAGAACAGGTGAAACTTGACCATGCGAACTACTGCAGGTACACTGTCCTAGTCAGGGGCAACTTTTAAAGACGGGTTTATTATTCCCTCGTATTTAGTCGTGCATCGTGATGATGCCCAGAATTCGCAAGGTAAATGCTTATTGCTTACATTCAATCAGATGTAAAGTTCGGACAAAAGAAATACCTATTCTTAGTATACATCCATAAATTATCCCACCTTACTTACTTTTGGGTCGATTTGGAGGTCAGGTAGTTCGACTTTCTTTGAAATTGTCAATATTGTATGCCTGAAGCTCGAGCGCATATATTCCATAGTCATGATATTCTACAGCAACATATTCATTCAGAGTATTGCAGAATTGTGACGCTCAGAGAATGTGCCTGAATACATGCTAACACACAGCCGAGCGGCAAAGGAATGATTGGATGGTGAACATTGAAGAAGTTATGCAACGTATCTTCAGTACCCGATTCGGAACTTTACGTTTGTGCAGGGTATCTGGAAGCAGTTGTCCATTTAATTTGGTTGGAGATTCAGCCATGAGGTGGTATTCGATTTGGCTTAGATCAATCAGATTAGACCCACAAATAGATGCTTACAGCGGTTCCTGATCTCAGATGACATGATCATTGGATAAATCACAATCACAATCATGATCGGATCAAATCAAGGTTGAGAGCGCCATTTAGAACATTTTACGGGTCGATGAGCTTTTAGTCTTTTGGAAAAGGTAAAGTCAATAAAACGGGGTTCGTGGAGTCGATTGGATGTGATCAGTGTTTCATCAGTTTTTGCACAGCCCCTCTGATGGAGCCATGGAGATCATTTAGACATCTCGACCAATCCAATGGCTTCAAAAGCTCAAGGCACAAACATTAAATTAACATCTTGAAACGGCCTAAATACAGATTCCTGTATCATTGATATGAGATGAGGTAATCGATCAGGATCCGAGAAAGGATTCCCATCATTTCGTTCAGATGCCATTACAACCCATTAAGATTTGCTTATACTATGCAAAGCGGTTCAAGTTGTACTGAATGACATAACTATTCGTAACATTCTTATGATTTATATCTGTTCTTAGATATCTACTGAGACAATGCAACATTGATCTTATCCTTCTCATCCATCAATTAACTTGAAAGCTATTAATATAATGGATGTATTATGAGGTTACAATACAGAACAGGGGGCGAGATCATACAACTCCGTAGACTCAGTCTGAAATCAGTCAAGGTTATTTCTTTTTTGAAAGAAAGAAAGAAAGTTTTACCAATTAGACCCTATGTGATATCACAGACAGACGTTGAAAGAGAATGTAGTAAGTGAGTGGGCTTGGTGGGCTTGGTGGGTTCTAGAGATCGGATGTTTTCATGACCCTGTATTTACCGCTTAGTACTCTGTACAGGGCACATTGACTTTATTGGTTACTGGAAAACACTAGGATCACTGAGGTCACGACTCACAACTATCTTTTTGAGCTTGTTCTTAAAAACTGGTCCTTCAAATCTAGTTATAACTCTAAATGAATATCTCCCGAAAAGAGAAAATACAAATTTCAAAGCTCAAACATATCGAAACTTTGTTGTTTCGAGGCAGATCATTGACGGCCTTCGTTACTGAATGAGAAATTGCTTTTATGGCACCGATGAGAAGTCTGGGATTATTTCACAGTCAGGTTGAAAAAGGAAAATGCAATTCCGGTAAAGTAAGCCAAACTACCCCGTAGTGCAAGAACGATTTAGGAGCATATACCCGGATCTTTCGATTTCTGCGGAGTAACATTCTTTTCCATCGAGTGAAAGATTCTCGACAGGGAAACTTTTAGGAACTCCTGGCGAGACTCCCACTCTTATTCATCACAAACAACGAAAGGGTATACATCCCCTACAATTCACATCACATATATCCATATCCAGACAGAATGATCCGAATCTAGAAATTTTTCACAGCAAGACCACGTCAATTTGTGACATCCAACCCCCTTTCACAATCTTTTCACGAGTTCAATACCTCCTGGCAGGCTGGTAGACAAATGCCACCACATGAAACGATGATGGCTTGGCTATAATAAAAAAATACCAATAGGTTGTGGGGAAAACACTTTCGCATGAAACAAGCTTAGAGGCGCCATCAGAACGGAAAATTGTTTAGTACAAGTCATTCTATGCATCATCTTCGGTAGAATCGTGTCACCAGTATATGATATGGAATAAATGGCTGTTTGTGGGAGACGCCATATAAATTTGTTTCCGATCCGAGGTGTGCCGAAAGCAATGGTATGGAGGTCTGAGCAACACATTTTCTGACTCTCTACCCCTTCATTGGTTCATTGCTCTTACCGAGATATAAACAACAATAAATGCTCTCCACGTTTTGTTTGTAGATCTACATATTCCACTCGACATGCTGTAGGTGCTCCTGGAAGAGTCTTCGGATCTCTACAAGAATCAAGGTAAATAGTAGCGGGTCTCAATAGCCCCGGAAGATTAACGCAAATAAGGTTAGATGCCTAGACTTACTAGAAATATGCTTGTTGTCCCCATCCGAGGTAGCATCGGACGACATCAAAGACACAAAAAACATGGACAGTGGAGACAACTTTATCCAATACAAGACCGTGCGCCGAGGACAGCGGAAATTTGGATGGGCTATTTTTGACTTCTTTTTTCAAAACGGGATGGTCTTTGCCGTGAACTTGAGATACCAGATACCACAGGGAAACACACATTGCCTCGACGGCAAGGTATCTTTGGGGCTTCAAGTTATTAATTTCACATTCGTACAAAATTTTATACTCAAAAGTTATGTTGATGATAAGTCACTGCATGCATAATTTAGAAAGGCTGTGCAACTTGAAACCATGACGAACACGAAGTAGTGACGAAAAGTTTCCTCTTGATTGGAGAATTGCATTGAAAGTGATGTGACAAGAAATTTCATGCTATAGCAAACGAGGGAATGATATAGCCCAATCTATGCTGACTCGATATCCACAGTCCCGCTCGAGACCGGATCTGCGAACTACTCGCTTCGAGTAATGTGATGTTTGGACGGTGGGATCGGATATTGAATCCAACGATAGTGCGAACGTACGCGATCAAACGGGCTTCGAGACTCTGAGTTCAGATACAACGGCTTTCAACTTTCAAAAAGCTTCTTTAAAATGCTCCGATGCCAAAGGTGCGTCTACTAATTACAGTGAATGTCAGATGAACTCAACGTTTCGGATGGAATTCATATGCCAAAAGGACTCTCTTTCAAACTGTATTTCAAGCACGGCTAACCAATCTCATATTGGGCTTTTGTCGGACTGGGGTGATGAGGATGTCAAACAATGAAAGTTGCAGCACCTCGACATCAACTGTCTTTTGATGCACAAGAGTGAAAACCATTCTATTAACACATACCACAAGCTGGAAAATAAGCATGAGTTTCATGGAGACCTTTGAAAGCCAGTGCAGATACTGAAATTTATACATATCCAACACCTACTTAAGTACGATACATTGGACATAGCAAACCTGGTAGGATAATTTCCATGCAGACACGGGCACATTGCCTGCGTATGTTGAGCATAAGCCTAGTTTGGGATAACTTCATGATCCCAAAGTATTTATTCAAGATCAGTCACAGCCTACGAAGTGGTCAATTTCTCGTCTCGTTGATTTGTTGTGCTCCTCACTTTGGAATGTCCTTCTTTCTCATCCCACCAAAGTCTCAATTCACTTTTGTCTTTCCATACTCTCTTATTCTATTCGTTCCTCCCTATGAAGTCTACTTTATTCCATGGAACTAAAAGGGGTTAGTCTCAAGAAAGGGCTTTACCTTCCAAGATAGATGAGATTATGTCGAAGAATTACGACACAAATACAGTAAATATGGCCAAATCTTTTGAGTTCAGTTAAACCCCATAGACGAAAGCGATGCCTAAAATTCAGTTCATCTTCAAGGTTCTCCATTAGTAACTTTTGTTATCACCATCGAATTGTATCAAGCTCTGCCCAAACAGATTTATGATTGTAAGGTGGATTTGATTGAAAGTCAAGTTTCTAATTACCTACTCTTGGGGCTTCATTGCTTGCATTACGTTCAGGTTTGATCTCATTTTCTTGAAGCCATAGATTAGAATCCTCAACGTCGGAATATAAATTATACCAAATACTGACTCGACATTTAGACTTTGGTCACAATGCTCAACTTGCAGCACAAGTGTCAAGTCATTGACATTCGTTTACGTATTCAATCATCGTACAGTATCAAAGAAGCTCATATTTTTTAATAAGAAAATTGGTCTTAAGATCATATAGACCTAGCTACTAAGCTAGCTAACATTGTTCTGAGAAACGTCAATTCGCTGTTTTGATCGACAGAAATTTCTAAGCCCAACACTCAAGCCCTCAAAATGAACTTCGAATCCTCGGAACCTATTCGCTCATAGATGACTCGAGTATTCGCCCAAAACACAAAATGAAGAAACTGTAGTTCGGGCCATGGAAGTCTTTCTGGTGGTCAACCTGAGAGCTTTCGAGGGATGCTCACCAGAGACTATTTACCCATTCTCGGTACAAGATGAATAGTTTAAGTATGTCGAGAGATTCTTTGATAGATAACCCGTTCTTACCATCTATTTTGAGCAGATGGCATGGTGTTCTTTAACAGCCTACAAGAGAAGGAGCAGGGCCGAGATAAATAAGAAGGTATGACTGAGTCCCCTCCTCGCACACTGTCGCTACGTGCATGTCTAGCAATCTCCCCAATTCATCTAGCCGCACAGCTTTTATGCCAAATATGAGATTGTATTTGATGCTCTCTCGACATCGACAAAATAAAACCACCCCCTCATGTCTTTGCTTCCACTTGAAAAGTCCCTTGATCTTGAATTATCTTCATTGCTAAGAGAAAAGCAAGACTGGTACAATTCAGCAAGCCATTTAATCTACAGTACCCAAGCACATTTCTCTCCTTCAAGTTTTGTTGTCATATCATTTATTCTTGGATTCCTATGCTTTCTAGAGAGAAGTTTGGTTGGGGAGAGTTGGTGTGAGATGGGACGAGATGGGGAGAATTGGATATATTGAGGTGATGAATGGGATGAGCGAAGCCTGATGAGATGCTTGCGCTTCTACTCAAGAGATAAGCATCGTCTATATCTCGTGGAGTTGTGTTTTGATTGTTGTTTCAAATCATGGCATAGTATTTGTTGTCTTTCGAAATCACGATTGATAAACATGACAATTATTACAATAATACAGTGGACTATATCTGATTATATACGGGAAACCTTGGGTACTATAGCACAGAGCATATTTAACAAAGATCTTAGTCCTTGGAATATCATCATTTAGTATGTCTACAAAATGGGACATTTTTTCCCGTGGTAGTGATGTTGATCGTTAAGGTTCTCATGTAGTTTGCGGCATCGTTTCTCAAATTGACTTCAAGTTTTCCATACAACCATAAGAAATTATGATGTTTACATGTTGAATTGAATTAGTGAAGTACATACCTGGATATCCATTTCATAATATATGACTAAATCTGATAAGATGTTCTGTAAAATGATGCCCTTTAGTCTGTATGCTGACTATCTAAAGGCACTGCTACAGGAAAACATTCGGTCATTCGACCTTTCTTGTGCGGATTTATTCAAAAAACATACTACATTAAACTTACCAGGGTGCGGACATATGATTTTTCCCCAATAACCTGAGTGATACAGGGCTGTAAGCTAGCCGTTCATGATGGGTGCATCTGAAAATATCAAGTCTATCTTAAACGATATCATTCAGATAATATGTGCCAACTCTGTGCTTGGTGTTCCACGAGCTCTAAAAGCGAACAATTGATGCGAGCTTCCACACAACATCAAATTAGACCTATATAATATTCACTAACGACTGCCTGAAGATTCATAACACCAAAATTTTGTGATACCTTATGACGAACTCCCAAGACTGTAGTTTCCTATGGAATGAACCAGAACCACGGTCCTACACACCATGATAGCATAGCATGACCGTTCTTCAAGTGCTGATGCTACACGAAAACTGCCACATAATCTTCTCATATGATCATGACTTTATGTTTTCTTGGTAGTCAGACCCAGCCTTATGATAGAAGGACATGTTATTCATAGTATTCTGCATGCTCGATGCTCAAAGCTCCTTCTTTATCCTTCCTTCACGGCGCGAAATCCGAGTCCCTCATATTAACATCATGCTACGATGTTTAACGAGATTTCTGTTCGGATTCAATCAGCGCCTAATAAGCACCACTTCCGAGAACAGATTCTATTAAACGTCAAAGTCGCAGATACTCTTTTTTTTCACCAACAGCACTTCAATCACACAGTGCTAGCCTTCGGAAGGGGCCCTCCCTTCAAGTAAGAGCTCTCCTTGTATAATGGGAAGAATCCCATGAACCACCGTCTCACTTCAAGCGGTACTGGAGGCTTTAAATACTGAATATCCTCGGGGTTCTGGAGCGACATAATACTGTCTAAGCAATATGAACTCTGAAGCGACTCTTTGATCCTCTTTCAAATAATACACGCGGACCTTGAGAGACAGATATTTTCTGCTTCGCGGAAAATAAAACAGCACGAATGAACGAACCTATTCCGAATACAACCTAGCTACAAGCTCCTTAAGGCACCTTCTAACTCTCAAGATACATACTAATAATACTATGGATACGGAGAAGAATTTACAAAGGAGAAGACTTGAGAAGTTTGGGAACGACAAGACTAATTGTACAGGTTACGATCAAGTGTTCGGCTTCTTCTAATTTTAATCTCTAGTCTCATCTCTTCTTATTGTCAAGTATCAATCGAGAGCTCTCTATTTATTTTGCATCTCATATTTGTTTGATCGCACAATCGCTGGCATTATGGCCCCGTTCTCTAGTTACAACTCAGAGTGTGATGAGTTCTTGTCTCATGGCACTTGTCTACAGTCCAAATGTTACTCATCAGTCTCGATATTCACCATCAATGAGCGACTCCAGGGTCTAGTCATGGAAGGTCCATACTGGCGAGGTATCAATCTGAGCAAGGTCATCCCATGATACCTTAATTAAGGCTTTAAAAAATACAAGCAATGGAGACCAAACAAACCTGGTCAGCATCGAATGAGTTAAGTACATGTTTAGATCTATCTTGTTAGCACTCTCCAGCATAAGGTCATTTCAACAGACTCGGAAGAACAACAACCTCCGGGCTGTCCTCGCTAAGCACAAATCAAGTTTCATTCAATCACGACTGAAACTTTGCTTCTATTGCACCATTTTGTGCTAGGATATGGGAGCAATCTACTTTATCAAGCAACTTCCTTTGGTTCTATTTGTTACGGAGGACAAAAGATACTGGCCTTTCAACATCGGCCGATAACGCGCGAGAAAGCCAGCAACGTTTAGTTACTCCAAGAGCGTCTGAGAAAGAGCCTGGCTACGCCCCTCCCCGACGGTGCACGAGAAAAAGAGAAGAGATCGGATCGAGGATCGCATCGTGATGTCATCGCGAAAGCTAGCTATTCAGCTTCTAGCCTCATCTTTTTGAGTTCTAGCCGAGCAGGAAGCATTTTTCTCCTGAAGCCTATACATCGACTTGGTGTGCCAATCAGTGCTCATGATTGCTATAACTTGCTTCTGGTCAGATCTACTATCCGTCGAGGCTCAGAAAAAAAACAGGCGTAAGGATCTGCCTAGCGACGCATCATCTAGCCAAATTAATAGCCACTAGATGCTTCCAGAATGTTATATCGATGGGCTGAGAGTCATCCACATAGCAACTGTTGGCAGCCGGGCCATCTTGACACAAGGCCTCTGCCTGTTTTCATGCAAAAGTTTCTGAATAAATTCACCGGAATTCCTTTTTATCGGGTATATACAGACTGCTTAAGAGGGCCGATTCTCATGCGCTCATCTGATTCGCATTACTTGCACATCATTATCCTAGAAGTTGATGTTGTGTTATCTGCCTGCTTTCTTTTGATCTTAACCATGCCAATCGGCGTCGATAAACAAAAGGATGTCTGGGTCTACACCCCGCTTTTTAGCATAAAATTCGTCTTGAAACACAGTACAGCGTGTAACATTGATATATGCACAAGTCATGCTATATGTACTTTGCGCCAACATACACGATACTATTATGCTGGTAGAATAAGTATTGTTTATATTCGACTTGGTTATGTCTACTGGCCTGGAATAATGAGGCAGCGATTTGCCGATTGAACCTAAGTTCTAGCACCACTCTTGAAATCAAGGCTCTAATCATCTTTCTGTCGAAGCGAACAGGAGCCTATCATTAGCCACAAACAATGTCAAAGTGTTTGGGATATTATCCACGATTTATGTGCTTGTCAAAGTTGCAGTTTGATGCCCTATTTCTTAAAATACGGCCATAGAATTCTAGCAGTTATACGTCCTATTTATACTTCAATGGGGGCTGGAAAATGCAGCAGGGATTAAGATAACACATCTAACTTTTAATAATCTCGTCTTTAACCGAAACGTAATTGCACATTTTGGCACAATGAAATTGGTTGCCTCACTGCATGCTACTTCTTTCTATCACTTCATAGCGTTTTGGGTGACGCCCTTAATTTTACCTCGAGTACTGCTCCTTGTTCGGCTGGGGTTGTGTCAGATACAACCTCGCCTTGAACCGCAATTATCCTCAGATGTGACTGCGGGAACGACTGGGTGGATAGCGGGTCAATTTGGCGCCCCGAAATGCATTACGTTCCCAATGCAATATTTGATCTTAACCTTTATTTGAAATGATCGATCATGCGTAGATCATGTGTAGACTATTTTCTCGTGATGTGGAATAGATATAGGATGAGGCTTACGAACGCCCTGATATCAACTCATAAATTCATAATTTAATCAATATCCTATTTCAACTTCTGGCAAGGCAGTCTTCAAATTATATCGGAAGTCTGGTATGCCGCGGTTCGAGAGGCTCGGGCCGAAGCCTATGGTCTCTATCTACCTAGGTAGCAATTGTTAATCTCGAGACAGTAATGCTATGCTACTCGACGCCCTACTAACTCACCGACGACGCTGATATCGATTGCAGGCTGTTCACATCTCAGGGCAGCCTGACCCAGCATTGCGATGGTGGAGGATAGCGCAATTTTATCGTCGCACGTGTAAATTCGACAGCCAGTGTCTCCACGTCCATGTTTAAGGCGATATCAAATGCATGACTTTAGGTTATACGCCGAGACCCAATATGTAGAAGTCATGGATATGAAAAGCGACACAGACTAGCGGTGAGAGACTGGGCGAGACAACAATGCAGGAACAGCGAGCCACAATGCAAAATAGAGCGGGAAAGCCTGCAGGCATGCACCTAAATTGCGTTGGTAGATTTCAGAAAGCTTTCAACTATAAGACCCCTCCTCGCTGGCTTCAGCCCAAAAATGAATTATTGTGGTCTTCTCGGGCAAAATTGCCAATCACTGGACACTCTTAGAAAAAGGCAATCGACCACCCGATGAGGCTCCGAACAGATCATAAACCGCAGGAGAGTTTGGGTATAAATCATTCAATCAACGTACCCGGAAGTACACTCAGGAGAGTAGGTGCCCAGTACAATTCTATGGGGCCGTCTCAAAGAGACCCTGATCCTAAGTTCGCAAGAAGATGCCCAATACCCTAATATTGAAAGACATATTCAATGCGACACCATCAGGTACACAACTGCATAATCTGACCAAATTTGCCAAAACATTTGAATGAAGAATTGTTAACCTTATATCAATATGCTGATTGTTGATTGTGCCCCAATCATCAAGCGATAATATCGTAGCTTAATTGCCGTATGCCAAACTTCGAAACATTCGACATCAAGTCTCAATCCAATTCGTGATACTTTCTATAATCAGAAACTTTTCGGGTACGCCTTCGTACCCAACGTAAGCATCTCAACGCCCAAAGCTGAAGGAGTGGAGAACCTCATAGTCACTCCAGTATCCAGCAGATATCGGAGTGCGACGAAGCATAGTAATTGCATTTGATATAGCCAACATTGTGTAGTAGTGATATGTATTGTATGGCACTTCGTGTCAGAACGCTGAATTTCAATCTTACCCTTTCCATCCTAGAAAATACCAATGATGTCTGCCACCATGGTATGATCCCAAGAAGAGTTATAAACATCGGAGTTCAGTTGAGAACTCAGATTCAGATTCACCTCATTGAACAAATTGAATCACAATTATGCCACCAGGAAAATTGATTTTACAACTCACCAACTATGACGAGATGCAGAAATAATATTTTCTGGTGAGCGACTGTTGTATTTGTTCTATCCTGCCATATGCATTGATTGCGCCGAAGTGCTTGGGATCGCTGTGAGGTCGTTGATATTCCATCACGAGTTGGAACTTGAGTAAGTACCACAGTAGGCTCGGAAAGGTGAGAAGATTTGATGGGAGTCCGCAAGGATTCGAATGATTGGCCAGAAGCGTAGATGTGTGGACGTCAATACACATAACACTTTGATTTTGGAGTAAATTTCTAAAAACCATTCACACAAGAAATGTTCCTGTTGAGATCACGTGATTATATGAATTATCTTGCCACCAATGAGGTAACGACGTGATCAATGAAGCATTTTTGGGCATCTGTTTGGGCGTACGAACACGATATCAAACAAATGCGGTTGCAATTACGAGAAAACCCCCACCTGTTAGTTCTCGCTATATCACACACGATCTCCGTTCATGTTGTCTTTGGCCGCTTGTATCTTCAATCGATAACTACTGCGTTGATGTTATGCATGCACAAGCACAACATTGGAGTTTATGCGCGTTCAGCGCATGAACTCCAATTTTGTAAATGTCGGGCTGGTTTAACGTTCTGCAACATATTTCTCCAACCTGATACTGTACGACATTTGTCGGGTTGTGAGGATATCTACATGGCACCAGTAATAGCAATTCAGTTTGATAAATGTTCAAAGGCAGAAATTTGGGGTTACATGAGGCATTTTCGAGTGCCATGTCTTGATTTTTGTATGTCTAAGGAGACACTGTCCTACCTGGTACAACGCAGTCTATCTCCGGTGTGGTTTAGCATGCAGCATTTTGGTTCAACGCGCGTATAATGCCATACTGTAGTGCACTTGTTATGTTGTGCAGGTTTTCCTTTGTGCTAATGTTAATACTCCAGAACCATAAGATGCATGAACTTTGGCCACTAGACGGACCCGAAATCTGGTGCGGTAGGATCAGAATGATGCTGTGCTTACCCCGCGTCCCGGATAGTGGAATGATGGCGGGTTATAGCTAGCTTTATGTATGGCAACATTCTAGGGCGGTTAGATATATTTGGACAGATCCTATTTCGAGGAAGATCTCAACGCAGAAATTTCTTCAATGGGGGGGCTCTTGACTCCCCACAATCTATACCTTCAGTGGTATAACCGGTAGTTTGATGGTAATTTCCAGCTTGATGGGGCATGAACCTACCCTTTCTATCATTTATCATATTGGGCGCGGTCACAAGCATGCAATATCAGAAGAGCTGTTTTAACGCAACGCGAGGCAAATTCTATAATACTAATCGGGCATCACCTTGTAGCAAGAAGAACATATTATCAGTGCAAATAAAACAGCAGACGTCATCGAAGCCGTATCAACCCGATCCAACGTTGTGATGCTATTCTCTCATAATTTTCTGTACGATGTAGAGTTGGGAACTTTGTGCATTCAGGGCAGCAAATCAAACACCTGCAATCTCAGGCTCTTCGTCACCACCAGCGGTATTAAAAAGCATGAGCCTGAGTCTCGAAACTCAATCATCGACCAAGTATTGAGCATGGGTGAGTGAATTTCTGAGTGGACTCAAAATTTCGACTTAATCTAAAATGCCAGCCAGAAGAATTCAATATCCCAAGGGTCAAGACAGTTCCTGACCAGAGGATTTCTAGCCTGGATTGTTGAAGGAATCGCAAAGCATGGGTTTGAAATTTCATAGCCGCATATACGGATGAATGCATTTCATATCTTTCTACTATCCTCCATGCAACCACACAATGTCTACTGGCTCCACAAGCAATCGACACAAAGCCTCACTTCAACAGTCATATTGAAAGCACTAATATGGGGCTTCCGCATTGTGGACCCCGGGAGATGTATATTCAGCAGCTTGCCTGAATGAGTCATTGTAATTCCCAACCAGGTCAGCAGCAGTTTCCAGTGACCATTCGATAGGAGGCTCAAAGATCGGCCAAGACAGTAACACCGAGGGAAATCCCACGATGACGGGAGGCCCTATAAACATGGCCTTTAGGGCCTTCGGTTTCTACACCATTCCTAGCTACGCTGTTGCCTATCTCATTTCCAGTATCTGTCAGCTACAAAGGGCACCTCGACGCGCAACAGGCATCCCGATGCGATGGTATCGCAAAGGCAAACGAGCTAGATATATTCTAGCAAGCCCGGACGGTGCGATGATGCATTATCGATATTCACCGTGTCTGGGAAAGTGATACATTGGCTGTGACTGATCGCGCTTGAAACAAATACGATTTCTGGTCGCACCCCAAGTAAGCCTAGATTGGATGGCAAAGTTACTCATAGTGACATTACTGGGTCCCAGTCACCCAAAGGCTATCAAAGATGACATTCTCACTGTTGATCTCCAGGGGCCGTAATATAGCTATCTAAGCATTGGTATTCGTCAGTCAGTCAGTCTTGAGAACATGATTAGTCCAGAACAAGCCTTAGCAGAACAGGGGATTGCGTGTTGAGCGTTGCCTGGGCTTTCCATGGGCGGTAATCAAACTGTAGATATCAAGACGACTTCTTTCAGTTAGTTAGCTGATCGGGGATGCAGTATGACAAACCAAGAGGGAGCATAGAGTCAAGACCGAGGGGCAACATCATAATCAGAGACGTATTCGTAGATCGAAGAATCGTTACAAATTACAATATGATTTGAAGGCCAATGTGCTGAAAAAATTTCTTCTCAGGGGAGCATTGCAAAGTGGCGAGAACGCCACCCCAAGCCCAGCGGAACTTGGTTACCAGCGTAGATGTGGAAAAGCGATCTTGACAATATCGTAATTGTCGCATAATTGGTCTCCTCGAAAAAAATCAATTAATCTATAGATAGATTTCCAAATTTTTGATACTCCAAAAATTCTTCGCCATCCCACAGCCTCAGAGCCGGGGGGTACCGAAGCAGGGATTGATTCGTTCCCTGACTGAATTACTAATCAACGCTTGTTGTTCCCTATCAATTCGAGAGCGATCTAATTGGCCGCTCTGCATGGGGCCACCAGCCACCACCAGTAATTCGGTTGTGCGGGAACGTTGGTAGACTCACCATTTGCCTGCGGTACACAAAAATGGAATTTTCACTTCGCTTGACCGACTAATTCTTGCAAAGGTGTTATGAATTCGCAGCGAGCATAGACGGAATATTGATTCCCCAGGAGCGGGAAGCGAGCGGAAGAAAACGAAAGATAAAGGATTTATCATGGAATTCTAGACAAGAGGATTCCTCCCCTCCTCCGGACTTCACCGGTACGCTTAAGTCCGCAAAAGCAGGCCATGTTTACCATACCATCATCACGATATTATAAAGCGAAAATCACCTTTCTACTGTAAGGCAAACATCGCTTATGCTTTGGAAAGTCTCCAATGGAAACCGGATATAAATAGGGGAGCTTACGAACGGAATCGTGGCAAGAAGCATGCTCCCGTGATTGCTGACCTGATGCGCCAGTTATACGGATGACAGTTAAAAACATGAAATCATACTTGTACCACGAATATAATTCTGGTAAAGATGGGTAAGCGCAGATGCGCGGTGTGCGAATGGACTAACGCGCATAGATGTGCATGTCGAGCCTGCGCGTTTGTCGTGACAAAGAAAGAAGAGCAATCTCTAGGGTAACATTCTTAAACCCACTTCTAAGTTTCATTATCATGAAACGTTTGCGTCTCAAATGGGGCTTTGTCAAACACTTGCGTAAGTTGGTGGCTGAAAACATGCAAATGCAAAGTATTCGCGTCTTTAACCCAGCCTCAATATCTTCGTAGGCAGCTTATGAAGCTCGACAAAATTATCATATGAGAGAATTCACTTCGGGCGTGTACTCTGGATCATCCATTTTGCTGTGTCTAAAAATGGCGAGTGAGCCGCGCATGAATCACGACAAGGCTCTTAATCAACTGAGATACTTTTGTCCGATTAGATCTGAGATTCAAGGAGCATGCCTCATATATTCTGAATAAGAAAACATAGCATCAACGCTGACCTTAATTTCGGCATGATATACCAAAGATGTCTGAAAATACGATACCGAGCTGCGATACTTCCACAACTACCTTGATGAATTTTCAGCGCAGAATAAGGCATTAAAGACTCAACTTTTTAGAGCGGTGAAAACAAACTTTATTCACTAACCTTCGATCACTGTCTCCCTAGCGATCTGTGCTGCACTTGCTCACAGAGGCTCACATGTAATGGAGGATTGAAGGCAGACAAAACAACAATTTTAAAGTTCCTTGAGTCTTAGAAAAATTGGTCACCTGGTAAGTGCTTTAAATATCAAGTTTTGACGTGAGTAATGTACCTAGTCACCAGGCAAGGACTCGGCAAAGACTCTTCCCGAAACTGTGTCATAATGCGCCCGGATTCCTGAACGCCATATATGAACAGCGTTAAGAAATTAATGGTCTATTCCCACGCGTTTCTAAAGTGCTAAATGCGTAATTTTCAATGGAAGAAATGACCTTGACGAGGAAGCTGTTATGGGCTTGAAACAAACTCCGCCATCAAGGCGCCCGTTCCTAATCATCTGAATCCTTCTCGACTACGACGATCCAACTGTAGGTGGGTAAGCAGAGTGAGTCAATTCCTATGTTTTGGTGAGGAATGACCAGTTTGAAATCCAACGAGTTGGTTCCAATCTTGAGGATGAGATGTGAGATAATGTTGTTGGAAAGGGGCATAAACGAGAAGTCCGACAGCAGTCGTGTAGCGTCAAAAGATGATTGTAGAGCTGAGCATCTTACTAGACTACTTCGCTACAGCATGTACAACAGTTAGCTCGCTGGTGGATTGTCTTACTGCATCTATGCTCGTAAGTCGTAAAATGATGAATAGATTGCGAGAATGTAAATGTGAAATGTGTAGAGGCAAGGTCTGATGATGAAGGAAGGAGAAGTGAATATGATCCCTTGCGCAGATATCCACTCAGTATAGAGGTCTTATGTCAACTTGAGTATATGGGAGTTTAGACTACAAGGTCAATGGTTTGGACAACAGAGGCGAACCTGAGTATTGCAACAGAAAAGGAGCTTAGCCTTATGGAAAAAAGGATGATATATCCAAGGCTAAGGCTGAAGTGATCTCTAAACAGATTTGGCACAATATGGACAGGTTGAGAGTTGTTCATATGTGCGAGCTCGATTTGGATACATATCTTTAGTACCTTGACGGTCCATATGCAATAGATAGACAGACTGTGTACCAGTTAAGCAAATTGGTTCACATAGTAAGGTAGCAACAGCCTAGCTAGGTAGGTACTGAAGAAATGATATTCATGCCAGAAACCAGCAAAATAACAAGACGACTAAATCCAAGACAGATTACTTGTACTTCTAGTAAATATACATACCACACCTAGATATCTCTATATTGAGTCTTTCAAATGTCGTATCTCATGTTCATAAATCTAAATCTATATCAAATTATACGAGTTACATACCTAGGACTAACAAGCAGTGATCACTTCTCTATAGCTCGGTGACTGTTTTAAGTTAGGTGGATAGTGTAAGTGACTTTGGGTGGGGGAAGACCTCACCGAAAACCATGGTTTGCAAAATGGGTTGCAAATGGTTCGCATTTTTGCCTCAATCTTCCAGCCTGGTCAATATTTCTCATGGAGCCTCAATTTATTATCTCCATGTATATGTAGCAATGAAGGACATTTAAACAGCTAAATATCTTATCCTTCATCAAGAAGCCAATTCTACTCTATTCTATTGCTGTGTATTTCGAACATTCAATGAGTATTATATCCAATTGATTCACTCCTGCTACTCTATGTATTTGTCACTATCGAAACCTTAAAATCGAGGCACATGTACAATTAGACCATTGCCCAACTCCGAATCCAGCCCGGTATGTCAATGTCATGTTGAAATAACTCAGAACCCCCCTCAAATTCTAACCATGTCTCGACGACATCAATCTCGAAATGGTACTAACAAGAATTCAGAAATGAACAAACCAAAAGCAGATGTAAGCGATCTATGGATACAACACCAGCGCAGAAACACAAAAACAACTAAATCCTGGGCCTGCATATATTGTCCGGAGCGCAAGATATGTCATTCCGAAACAGACTTATGGAACCATGCAGAAAAAGAGCATCAGGACAAGATTCCATCAGATCAAGATGCATTGGATCAATTTCGAAAATCTTATGAGAGTAACAGTGCATTGAAGAGGTTAGTAGATCCGCTGACAATTATATCTGTGGGGGCGAGATCATGCAAGGCTGTGTGCTACCAATAAAAAGGAAAAGTAAGGCTGACTTAAAGCACAAAGACCGACGAAAGACGATGCTCAATCCCGGAAGCCCTCAAATAATGAGGCGTCTACTGCTCAAGCAGATGCACCATCTCCACACTTACAGTCTAAAAGACCCCTAAATTCACCCCAACCAACTCGATCGCTTTCTGGCCTCCAAGCTTTGAACTTGGGGTCAAATGAGAATAATACGATGGAGGATGAAGAAACCACAACAGATCAGCCACGCAAAAGAGCTGCCGTCGGAGATGGTATATCAGCAGGTTCAGCATCGCCATTCCGATAACACTCAAGTTCACCCCCACCGCGAAGATCTTTAGCTCGACCGACTTCTGGACCAATTTCCGCAGAAGACACGGAGACTCGGCGACAGGCTACCAAGGGACAACTGTGGACTCCCGATCAAGACTCCCCATTCACGAGGTCATCCTTTGATCCCTCCAACATTGCTTCGATCCAAGCCTCAAGATCTCGAGCTCAAGCGTACAGACCGGCTAATCGAAGAATAGCGAAACCATCTACACCCCAAAGTACGTCTCGATCAGCACCACATACGAACCACCATCAGCAGCAACAACACCAACATCATGTTCAGGCCAATACCCCATCCGCAATCTTACCCAATAGGACGGTGCCAGAAATTGAATCAAGACCTCAAAGTGAAGAGTACAATATTATTCTTCAGCCAGAGACAAGGCCCATCTCTCAAGAGCAACTTGTAGCAGAGGTTAAAGGCATATATGCTGGACTTGTAATGGTTGAAGCCAAATGTATCGAGGTTGATAATAAGCAAGCTACGCTTGTGCAGGGTGATCCTCCCACGCAACCAAGGCTTAATAATGAGCAGTGGCAAGCCCTCATTGCGTTACATCGCACTTTGCTTCACGAGCATCATGACTTTTTCCTGGCCTCTCAACATCCATCTGCAAGTCCTGCTTTACGTAGACTAGCATCAAAATATGCTATGCCTGCTAGAATGTGGCGGCATGGTATCCATTCATTCTTAGAATTGCTCAGACATCGGCTACCTGCCTCGCTTGAACACATGCTTGCATTCATATATTTAGCATATTCGATGATGGCACTGTTATACGAAACGGTACCAGCTTTCGAAGATACTTGGATTGAGTGCTTGGGAGATCTAGGAAGATACAGAATGGCCATTGAGGATGACGATATCAGAGATAGAGAGGTTTGGACCGGTGTCGCACGTCATTGGTATTCAAAGGCTTCCGATAAAGCCCCAACGACTGGTAGGCTATATCACCATCTTGCTATTCTAGCCCGCCCAAATGCTCTCCAACAATTGTATTACTATGCAAAATCTTTGTGTGTTGTAGTGCCCTTCACCTCTGCACGAGAATCGATACTTACACTCTTCGACCCTGTCCTTCATGCTGAGAATGGGCATGGCCAATATCGATTACCGCCTTCAGATACTGCATTCATCCGAGCCCATGGACATTTATTTACAAACAGGGCCATAGAGAGGTTTGAACCCGCAGTACAAGAATTCCTCGCACTACTTGATAGCCAAATTGGTCGGGTAACCAAAAAATTCATGGAGCAAGGCTGTCACATTGCTATCTCCAACAACGTTGCAATGTTAGGTTTCGCGTCTAAAGAAAATCCTCTTATGACAGCTATTGCGCCTTCCTCAGCTAAAGAAGCCGACGTTGATATGGATGAGTCTCGAGACGAATCCTCTCCTATGATAGCATTCAGACACGCACAGAACCTCAGTTATTCAACATTGGAGATCGTACTACAAAGAATAGGCGATCCGAATGTTCTTCCCTTTATTCATGTTTCTCTTGTTTTCTTGTTTCGCATGTCTCAATTTTCGGGCGCAATGGATCTTTTGGCACCGGCGTTTCCATGGCAATCTCTAGCAATCATGCTCAATACGTTACTCAAATCTTACAAGTCCCTCAGCCGTATTGAGGATGATAAGTTCCCACTACCAGAGAAGGATGACGTCCGGCCTTTCCCAGAAGACTACGGAATGCGCGGTTTATTATGGTCAGAAAAATACTTCCCCGAAAAATGGTTTCTCAATGAGAAAACTGATGAAGAAGAGAAATATCACGAGCTTGCATCTATGCTCGAGCAAAGAAAAGAACGCATACTGTGGTTAGCTTGTCGCATTGCTGATGCTGGCCCATGGATCACATTCGATAGTTCCAAGCCAGAATTTTTTGTCCAGGGTAGCGATGCAGAGTTGGAGTTTTCAAAATCTCGATCCATGACTTTTGCTTCAGCAACTACTAATAATAGCCTTCCAAGAACAGAAACTTGGTCGACCGTAGAAACTAATCTTGATGCCGAAGAAGACATGTCGTCGGCCACGATGACTGCGGCAGATACATCTCCAAAAGATTGAGCAACTGAAGGAAGTCAGGATATTAATCAAAATCCAAGCAAGCTACAGTACTGGGAGGACACTATAACAGGTTGATGATGATACTACTCTACCAAGCTATTGGTATGTGCTACAGCAACGTAACTTCAGAAGTACATTGAGCCTGATGAAATGTGCAGATCACTTCATAGGCAGTCATTCAACACACTTCCTGAGATACAAGGAAGATATCAGTGCCTAGAGAGTGGTCTTCGCGGACAATTTTGTGAACGGCGGTCGTGGTACAAGCTTTCTCACATCCAAATAACATGTGGTCTTTTGCCTGGTGTCAGGATGGGGAATTTGGTTTCATTCATGATCCAAATATCGAAGCATGTTGATATGATCATCTTCACTCTCCTATGAGCATAAACATATCATACGTTTGTTTCCTTTTTCGATTCTTCTTTTCAGTCTTCTTGACTCTGGCTGTCGAGGCTGGTTTCTCATATTTCAATTGTAATGCAGACATGAGAATCACGATTGATGAATTTACGCACATATTGATAGGTTTTGAAATTTGGTGAAAACATTTTGAGTGAGTTGCTGTGAACAAATTGTGTGCTCTCCGGAGAATTGCTTTACTGATTCATTCAGCAAGCAACCCTATGCAGCATGAACCCAAATAAAGCAGCTTCGAATTTATCTACGAAGGATGTAGGACGATACAAGGGCACCCATAGCAGCGCCGTCCTTGCAATAATCTAACCCGAATCGCGGGACACAAAATGCGAAGTTCAGACCGAAGTACCAACCGACGAGGCAAATTCGGTACTTTCGGTTGAATCGGCTGATTCGGGTAATGGATGCTTAACCGAGTGCAACCATCTTTACCAAATCTGTCATGTTACATACATTGGCTCAATTTATAGTTAGAGACGTGCCACAGCATTCTCGACCAAAAATTTCTTCTGTGTGGTAGGCAGCAATTATAGTTGTCGAACGCGACTCGAGTTGCATTAGACCACTCTAATTTTTTTTACTCATAGGTTATATATTTGATTCTGTTGGAGGGCGTTGGCACCTCGGATTCTAGCCTATTTATCTATTAGCCCGAACTGACATGGTGTATGTACACTATAAAATAGCTCAATAGCCTAATCAGCACACTTTTTATTGCGGTACAGCTTAGGCAAACTTAATTACATCTCCGATCTTCTGCTTGTCATTACGGTAAGTATACCGATACTTCTGGCTAATTAGAACTATCTTCAAGAGTCACCGGCACTGCGCGATTTACGACGCATCAATTAAGATAATATATCTCTGACCACTACCACCACCACCAGGACTTTACTACGCCCCGAATTTTTTAGCAGGAATGAGGAAATGAATGTTTCATTCAAATTTCGCTAACCGGGAGCAGTATTTTAATGCATTACGGTGGCTAGCTTAGAAGGCGTCGATCCAGCCTTCTTTCAACTAATGTCTACGCTCTCATCTTTTACACGTTCATGGATACGTGAGGCTTACTCTTTGGGTATTAGAACCTCGTCGACATAAAAAACGATCACAATTTTGAAGGCTTTCTGAAAGTTTCTATTCTCTCCCTATTTATCATCTTGAAAGAAGGCATACCTAGACAATCAATGTTACAGTTTACGGAACAATTCTAGAACCTTTAGGCTAAACTTCTTCTCAAAGGACTTTCCCTAAACGGATGAAGGCTTACTTTAACATTCAGCCTTGTCGCGTCATTCATCACTGCACAAGAAGCGCACCAATTGAATTCCTTGCGCTCTTTACTGAAAGTGGAAGCTGCATCTAAGATTATCTCCCTCGTTGTTCTTCAGAGTGAAGGAAAATGAAGGTGACAATCGGAAATCTTACTTGCAGGAATCGATCTGACTAGAATTTCAAAGCTAGCGTCAAGCCAGGGCGTCTCATGTTTCCTTTCTTGAGAATCTTCAGGAATGGCTTTATATTCCTGTAATCATTCAAGTGTGCCTCGAATATACTAAGAGTCGATGACGTTTTTTGCCTTTTGCCTTGCTATTCAGCTTTGTTAGATTGAAGTACAATCTTGCGATGGCAACAAGCCGTGCGGTATAGTCTAGAAGGCTGCATCGTTGTGAAAAGTGCCCCATGACCATTTTAGTGCTGGATTTCCCCATCGTGTGGCTTTTGCATTGTAGATTAATGTGGACACTGCGGGGCAGTAACTTGATAAGGCTATCTCAGTGATGATCAAGTGATCGCTACTCGATGTAAGAAAAGGGCATAAGGCTGATCGAGATATCGACTCGGCATAATAAATCAAGTGCTGACCGAGATGCCATTTCTTCCAAGTTTTAAAAGCGATATGAATATGTGTTCATTTTCATCTATGTCAAGCAAATTATATCGTGAGGTCTCTCGTCGTGCGCCGTCATAGTCATAAAAAAGATAGTTCAAGCCTCACGTTTCGGACCACGCCACAAGTTTGCTGCGTGCATCCATAGATCTCAACGGTGTTGCATGAACTATTTCATAGACATGGCCATTGCTTATTGATATATGAATACAACAGCTGCAAGGGGGGCATCACAGACCGCTTCTTCAAGTTACAGAAACATTCTGCACTGAAAGGTTTCCGGGAGTTCTATATTTGATTCCGGGCGAATGGACTTTAGATAAAACATCGCTTTCGAGGCGAAACAACAATGTAACGGATGGGCTCTGCAGGGTCCTTTCGCTCTCTTGATAACGTCGAGTTACATTGCATTTCTTAAAGCTTCATCCATCAGAGTCGCTCAATTTCATGATTGTCACATTTTAACTGCTGACGTTCTTCGTGCAATCTCACACTCTTCACCGATATCAATAGGAGTTTGCACCAAAGGCTCATATGATAACAACATAGCGGTCAATCAGGTAATCCTTCATTCCTGTCGTCTACAGCTTATTTACTACGTCAAATTATTGCATCATGGCTGTTATCAATCTTATCAAGACCCTGATCAAAACTTAGGCCTGCTGATGGCCAGATCGTTGGAGGCGTTTTCGTATAAGACCCTGGGAAAAGTAGCGTTGTAGTAGTCTTGCTATTGGTATTTGGCGAGGCAATTAAGGCATCTATGAAACCCATGTAGTATAATAAGCTGACTGTATTCCCCTCAGGAAGAATTTCGGTGAACGATTGCATAATGACGGGATTAATCGGTTTTGTCGACACATCAAGCTGTACGAACTGAGGAATAATATCATCACTTAGGTAGGCTCTGCGGACTCCAAACGCAGATAAGTAAGTCCGTTGAGAAGACTGATGAGGGGTGCATGTGAGACCCAAGGAATCAAGGCGGGTCCTCCTGCGGGTCGAAACCCGGAAGCCCGGAGACGCGAGGCTCTTAGGGGCATGATTGCAAATCATCCTGCATTGATCACAATATATGTTCATTGTTCGCCTCATTTTTCCATATCGCCGACGCGGGTGAGATATTTGCCTTTGGAACATCTGCTCAACTACTGGGCGATGGTGCTATGCTGATCCAGGACTTTTAAGATATCGTACTTGTCCGTAGAGCTAGAAGGCTAGGAGAAGAACTGGAGAGACGGGGCTGCGCTTTTTTTCTACGAGTTTCTCTTCTTCATTATCAATCAGGCTTGCGCAATCATTCATAAGTTTCCAGACGTCATAGAATAGTCTCATCGTTTCAAATCACGAGAAAATCTTCAATGTCTATGTATAACGTAGCCCCCAATCCTTGGAATGACGGCTAAATGCATATCCTTCGATTCCCGACATCATGCACCTCCATCTGATAACAAATGACGCGCATAAGTAGCACTTATTAATCCGGTGTGATCATGTGTCAAACAAGCAACACAAATTTTCCAAAATACCCGTGTCACACTGTCTCAGGTTTTCAGCTCTGAAGATCCTCATGGCGCACTATTAATTAACAGAAATCGCACAACTTCCTTCCTTTCTGGTGATGTTATACCTTCTCCCAAGACAATATACTGAATCAGATATTAAATACAGAGATGGTACTCTGCTCAAAGTAGGGTAGATAGCGAGCCAAGCTCAGCTGGGAGAATATCATGAACATATTGGTCAACGCCTGCATGCTCTCTTGTACGAAATCCTGGTTTGGGAGTGTTGATATACAGTAAATTACGCAATCCCATAATGTTGAATCTTGCAGACTGCGATTTAATGATACCACTTTCATGTTCGTGCCGGAATAGACAATATGCCATTTTCATTTCTTACTCATCGCTCGAAATTCAAGATTTCCAAGGTGGAAAATGAAGGGGACGAACGCTCGACGCCAAATGAAGGGTTCATCTCACGATGAAAAATCACACTCAGCTACGACTAGCCTCCCAGTCCCCATCATCCTTTCCTCGCCGCGTCGCTCGCTCGATCCTAATCTACCTGATTCATTCCCCATCCAATCAATCCCATCCCATTCCGTACATCCATTTCCCCAGACCTCGATCCTGAGAAAGTATCGGAAACACTTGTTGATATCTCCTTAAACTCACAGTATCCACAAGTCCGCGCCGCGGTGCGTAATACAGGTAGGTATCTATCCATATTTCTAGCTTTACGCTTGAGCTTGAAAGAAACAGGTCTGAAAGAAACAAATCTGAATTTGAGTCATGAAGTGCATATTGAAGTTTAGAATTGAAGGTAAAAAGTAATGCTAAAGCATTAGAATAGATGATGAATTTCTTCCATGTAACACGATTCGAGCATGGTGTATTGGGTTGGCGCTTACGACAGTGGGAGGGGGAATTAACTGTCTGTTCAGCTTGAGGAGTCCAAGTATCGCTATTACTACTGTTGTGAGTTTTCCTTTTTGAATTCCTCATAGAGTCTTTCTTAGCACTTGATAGCTTCCTCTCGTGGCTTGAAAATCTGAGTTAAATAAAGAGGTAAATATACTGATGCAGATCCCACACAACAGTGCGTGCAACTAATTGCCTGGCCCCTAGGCAAAGGCTGGGATCTCATAGTGCCAGACTGGAGCTGGGAGTTTCGACCCCCCTTTTGCGGAGCTCGAATGTGGAAAATTCAATTGAAAGAGGGGAAGTGGAATATGGAGGAACATGCAATTGTGGTTGTGATGGCGAATGCGGGGTATGCGGGTGCGTCGATATATGCTACTGATATACTTGTTTCGCAGCAGGTTTTTTATGGTCAGAGCTTTGGGTACGTTTTGTTGATTTGGATTAATCTTATTCTATTTTATTTTCTTGGGGGTTGTGGTTTATGGGATGTAAGAAGGAAAGTTGGAGATGGGCTAATATTAAGATGTCTGTATAGATGGGCATTTCAACTCCTCTTTGCGGTTACGAATCAAATGTTGGGGTTTGGATTGGGGGGTATTTGTAGGAGGTGGTTGGTTTGGCCTGCGGCGATGTTTTGGCCAAGTGATTTGGTTAATTGTGCGTTGATGTATGCGTAAGTTATCATTTTCTCTTTTTAGTTTTGTAAGAGTATACTTTGTTATTGGAAGTTGGAAAAGCAGAGATATTTATTTGAGGGCAAGAATTTGTATTTGAGGATGCTTGCTGACTCTTTCTCTTGGATATGGGTCGTAGTCTACATGATCATAGTCCCTCCGACCCAGCGAAAACAAATGGTTGGAGCATATCAAAATATAGATGGTTTATGTATATCGTGAGTGGTATGTTTGTATCTCTTATTAAACTTAGTAGATAGCAGGTATTTATTCAATACTCTAGGTTCATTCGTATGGTATTTCTTCCCTGGCTGGATCTTCCGGGGCCTTTCATACTTTACATTTGCATGCTGGATTGCACCGAAAGACCCAGTTGTCAATCAGCTATTTGGTGGTGTGACGGGGTTGGGGTTAATTCCTATCACATTTGATTGGACTGTTGTGAGTGAATATTTATATTCGCCGTTGATACCGTAAGTAAACTCCTTCTTGAGCGATATCAAAATCGCATTTACAGTATCGAACATATTGTAAGAGTCTCATCCCATACTAATATATCATAGTCCCTGGTATGCCATCGCTAATACCCTTATCGGGCTCTTCATCTTCATCATCATCAGCTCGCTAGGTGTCCATTATACAGGAACGTGGTATGCGAATTATCTTCCCATGAGTGATTCGCACAGTTATGATAATGTGGCGAAACCATATAATGTCAGTCGAGTCCTCACTACAAACTATGAGTTTAGTGAGGAATTGTACAAGAAATACTCGCCGGTGTTTCTATCGACGGGGTTTGCGTTGAATTATGGTAAGTCTCTGTTCTGATGTGCTTCTGGAATTTGGATGGAGTTGATGGAAGTTTGTAGTAAGATTCTCTTTTGCAGCTATTAGTAGTGTTATTGTTCATACAATTTTGTGAGTCTATTAAATCTGATCGATGAACTGAGTTGAGGCGGGAATTTTGAGAAACTATTTTGTTAATAATCTACGTAGATACGAGGGTAAAACCATTTGGAGACGATGGAAACTTGCTCGAGATCAAGATGATGACATCCACATGAAACTTATGAAGAAGTATAAAGATGCACCGGATTGGTATTTTGCTCTTTCATCTTTCCTATACTCCCCATTTCTAATTAAATATCCATAAAACTGATGAACTCACACGCAGGTGGTACATCACTCTCGGAGGTATCATGCTCGCACTCTCCTTCGTAGTCATTCTCGTCTGGGATACCCATTTCCCATGGTGGGCTTTCATTGTTTGTGTTGCTATTCCTGTTATCTGGACAGTACCTGTTGGCATCATATTTGCCACAACCAATAACAAATCGGACTGAATGTCTTTACCGAGTTTGTCGTTGGGTACATGTTGCCTGGTCGTTCCGTGGCTTTAATGTTATTTAAGGCTTATGGTTAGTTTCTATCTCCCATTGGGAAATTATATGATGCAAAACTCATATCCAGAATCCCGTTAGAACTGGTTGTTAATAAGTATTATAGGCTACATAACAATGACTCAAGCCCAGTTCTTCCTGCAAGACTTAAAACTAGGTCATTACCTCAAAGTTCCCCCCAGAACAATGTTTTTCGCCCAGTGTGTGGCTGTTTTCTGGTCATCAATTGTACAGATTGCCGTAATGAATTGGGCACTTTCTCATATTCCCGAGTTAGTATTTTTCTCCATCTCCAAACCCAGAAATACCAAACACATTCCTAACATCCCCATCTCAGAATCTGTACCCGCACCCAGAAAGATTCCTACACATGTCCAGGCCCCTCAATGTACTTCACCACCAGTATAATTTGGGGCGTAATCGGTCCCTCGCGTATCTTTTCCGCCCCAGAGTCTCTCTATCAACCTTTACTCTACTATTTCCTAATCGATGCTTTGCTTCCAATCTTGACATACTTCTTGAGACGAGCGTACCCTCGCTCTTTGTTTAAATATCTTATTGTCCCTGTCATGTTTGGAGGTTTACAATTGATACCTCCGGCTACTGGATATAATTGTTTGTGTTGGGGATTGGTGGGATTTGTTTTCCAATATTGGATTAGGAGAAGGTGGAGGGGATTGTGGGAAGGTTATGTATGTTTTCTCTCTGTTGTATCTTGGGGGTTTCTGGAGATGTGGTATGAATTAGGGGTTTCTATCATGAATACGAACTGATAATTGGTGAATAGAACTACGTAACTTCCGCCGCTCTCGACACCGGTCTAATTCTTTGCACTCTTCTCGTTTTCTTCACGTTAGAACTTACTAACGCTAAACCACCTCAAGTAAGTCCTAACCTCTCTTTTGAAACCATAAATACAGCCAGCAGATTCTCTTACATCGAATCCTAACAAATACAGTGATTTGGAAATGTAGATGTATTCGAGACAATGGATATGCAGGGTACCGCAGTACGAAAAGTACTTGCCGAAGGGGAAACTTTTGGGCTGAAGACTTGGTCTTAAATGTGACGATAGTTTAGAAGTGGGATGAGCGAGAACAAGCCTCCTCTCTAGCCAAGCTTCAGACTAGTGCACTCGAGTGGAACTTTCCATCATAATAGTTTTGTTGCATATCTACAAATTCTTCGAAATTCTTCTACTTCCTTTATGTACTTCAAAATAACGCACTTAACAGTCCTATTCAAATGCAATGGTTTCTTTCTAACTCGTCTACTTTTTTTTGGTTTATATAATCGACGTTTTAAATCTCGCATCACCTTCGGATGAACAGTCATGAATATCGAACTCGACAGCAAACATCATATTTGGAAACTTAGGATGTATTACCAAACAAGATGATTTATAACCTTGATAACATAATTACGTCCATACAGTTCTTCAATCTAAAAACCACAAGACCTCACCCATAAAGCTTAAAAACAACACACGCCATCACGCCTTCATCTCTTCTCTCCAAACCATCCTCTGTCCGTCCCGGCATTTTTCCGTCCCCTCTAAACCAAAAAATAATTCAGCCTATTGTGTCTGATCTTGAAATTTCGAATCCTCTTACGCCCTAGAAAGGACAAAATAAAATTGTAAAAAGCTGGTCCGTCTATCAGTAACGCGGTCGTGGACTCAACATAAAAACTAGTCATGAGATGGTTCTTTTTAACAACGGACTCCCATCGCCGGCTGATGTCCTAGTGTGTTACCCCTGCACCACCCTCTAGGCCATTGTTTACGCAAGGGGGAAGTTTGTTTGAGCTCACAATATGATTTTTTTCGGGGCTTTCGAGTATCGAGGAATGCGAATGGGATGAATGGGCTATCATATATCAAATATACCTAGGGTATGGAAACACTTATGATTTTCTCTTCATTTTTGGTTGAGGTGAATGTGAATTGAGGTAGGTTTGTAGTCTTTTGTCGACAAAGTTTTATTGGGCTTACATTTTGTTTTACCAGTATTAATTTTGCCTGCCGGAACAGTGATATGTGTATTTACTCTCGCCGATTACATCTTTGTTAATCCGAAACACAACGGACTCTAGACTGGAAACGCTAGGATAAATTCAAGACATAGATTATACAAGTATAGATCTAAGAAAGTCAAAGTTCAAGTATCTCTCTAAAAAAAAAGCAGGGACGTTGGATGAATACTACTCTGGCACCTGGGAAATCGGTTGTGTACATAGGATAATGGAAGGGGGTTCGATCAAATAGTATGAGTACGTTCTAAGCTAAGGATGAAATCGCAATAAGCAAGACCCCAGACTTAGGGACGAAAATGAAAACACGGATATGTAAACATGAATACGACTTGAAATACGACAGTGCACCATGCCGCGCCTCTCCATCCGGATATAGCCAAGTAAGTTTTCCGGTTGTCGGATATGCACAAAACTCAACACCTCAAAGGAAAGAAACATAAAGTCGTTCGCGGAATATAGATTTTCGGTATGAGATATCCGGATAATTCGTTTAACATGGATTTCCAGAAATAACCTGTGGTCTAGACTTCCTCTTGGAATCAATGTGCACATGATTATGGCTGTCCAATGAATTTTTTGGGCGCAAGGGACTACACAAGAAATAATGATAGAAACGTTCATGTTGATCTCACTTGAGGATATACATGAAGAACAAAATCCACCAAAAATTGGGAAGTGAATCCAGCTACTAATATATCTTCTTTGCGCCCACCTATTTACTGCCTAGCAAATTCATGTGTACCATTTTCTTGACCCGACAAAATATGAGCACCAGACAACGAATAGCAAATACCAGATCATAAACTTTGTGTGAATTGGTATATCCTTATATCCTTATGTCCACGAACGCCTCGACGCCATACGCTATGCTTATACATACAACAGGTGTCAAAAGACCTGTTGCTCCCCTCCCACAATCTAAAATGGTTTCGCAACTTTTCTACTCTCACTCGCTCCCGTTTCCGGATCCTTATATTCCTTCCAACTGACCGGATACATTGCATTGCCAGCCTCACTCGTCGCCATAATAACTCCCAACTCATTTTTCGCCGTACTGAGGTAATAATTCGATTGATCACCTAATGAAATCTGCCATCGTTATACCATTAGCACACAGTTCTCCTGGATGACATCGAACCCCCAGGAAGAAAACTCACCACCACAGCCCTCACAATATCCCCTGGTCTAAAACTCTCAAAAATCTTGACCTTATCCTTCTCCGTAGCCCTCACATCTTGCACTCTAATCAAGCCCTGCCATTCGCCCTCCAAAACCGTTTCGCCCACAACTAATATCGCAACTGTTGCCTGTCGTGGAGTAATTCTTGTAACGCGACATAAAACTGTACTATTTACTTCAGGTAAAATCTCCGCCTTGTCTCCAGTGAGTGTAGCTCTTTCAATGGAGATAGTAGAGAGAGGTGCGGGTGCCGCAGGTGTAATCTTCGTGGCTCGTTTTTGAGGATAGCTAGGTTTGGGTGGTGCTACTGTTTTGATGGGTCCAAGGATCGAGGCGTAGAGATTCGAGGAATGGATATGTGTACCTGGACCTGGAAGATATTCGCTGCTAGAGCCGAGAAGTTGGCCGGGCACGGCTACGAGTGAGATTTGTGACATTGCGGTGTGTTTGTTGTCTCGGAGTGAACGGGAACGATAAGCTCACAAGAAATCGCAGTGGTGGATGAAGCTTGAATTGAGCTTATGAAATTGAGGATCTTCAGTGGTTCGGAAAAAGATTTTGGTACCCCCACGGTTTTGCCGGCTCGGGCCCCCACGAGAAGATATGTGCCTGTCGCTGATCCTTGCTTTTCACCCCGCATTTCCTTGAATGCCCCGCTTCCAATTGTTGATCTTTTGGACCAACGAGCCAACTTGTGTAAACATTGCAGTGGTGTGATGAAAGATATGCATATTTAATCCGTCTTGGCTAGCTTCATTCGCCCCTCCTATTCTTTGCTTTTCTTCGAATTTCTTATATTTCTACTTCCCGTTTCCTGCTGTATATACCTAGTATTCACTCGATAGCTTTCCTATATTTACTTTACAGCTTTCCCATTATAATACATAGCTATTCTTTACCCCCTTTTCTATCCCTCTCTAATCAAAACAAACTCTGGCAAGCACCCTTCAATTGTCATCCTCAATCACAATATAAACAATGGCAGCAAAACATTTCATCAATGATCCCACTCTCCTAGTGAACTCCGCTCTCCATGCTCTCACCCTCACCAACCCCTCCGTCGCTCTCGACGAAGAAAACAAAATCATCTATAGACGACCAGGCCGCGAATCTCAAGTGTCTATAATATCTGGTGGAGGTAGTGGACATGAGCCCAGTTTCGGAGCTTTTGTGGGTGAAGGGTTGCTCGCAGCATCTGTCGCAGGTACTATATTTGCCTCACCGAGCGCCGAACAAATTCGCAGATGTGTAATGTCAAGAGTTGATACCGAGAAAGGAATCTTGGTTACGGTCATGAATTATACAGGAGATGTGTTGAATTTTGGTATGGCGGTTGAGAAAGCGAAAGCTGCGGGGTTGAAAGTCGAGATGTTGGTAGTTGGAGACGACGTGGGGGTTGGTCGTGAGAAGGCTGGAAAGGTTGGCAGAAGAGGTATTGCAGGCACAGTACTAGTACATAAGATCACAGGAGCGTTAGCAGCAACGGGTGCTAGTTTGGAGAACGTTTATAAGGTTGGGAAATTAACAGCAGACAATATCGTCAGTGTGGGAGCTTCCCTAGACCATGTTCATGTTCCCGGTCGAGCACCTCCCAATCCAAATTCCGAGGAGAGCCTGGCTTATGAAGAACTCGAGATAGGAATGGGAATTCACAATGAGCCCGGTAGCGGCAGGGCCAAGGTTGATCTGCCCGAACTTGTCAAAAGAATGCTTACGCAATTGTTGGATTTTAAGGACAAGGATCGAGCATTCTTGAACGTGAACTCGAATGAAGTCGTTCTTCTAGTCAACAATCTTGGTGGTGTTAGCGTATTAGAGCTGGGAGGTATTACGGCAGAAGTTGTAGGTCAGCTCGAAAAGTCCTACAATATCAAGCCAGTCAGAATTCTTGCCGGAACTTATATGACAAGTTTGAACGGTCTTGGGTTTAGTATATCGCTTCTTAATGTTGTCAACACAAACATCGGTGGACCCAGTATGTTACAGTTATTGGACACATCGACTGAGGCGACTGGATGGGCAGCTCCTATCAGAAAAGAAACATGGGAGGCTAAATCTACAGAAACTAGAACCGGCTCTGCTGGTGCTGAAGAGGAGGTTAAACCCAGTGGATTAAAATTAGACCCAGAAGCAACAAAGACAGCTTTGACTGCTGGACTCGAGAGAATCATTGCAGCAGAACCCGATGTTACTCGATTTGACACAGTAGTTGGGGATGGAGATTGCGGTATTGGTCTAAAGAGGGGAGCTGAATGTAAGTGTACCAATTTGGCGAATCTATTACGAGCTAACAAATTGTACAGCTGTGTTATCAATAATCTCGAAGGAGAAGCTATCCGGTGATGCTGTTGTCGATCTTGCAAGGATTGTTCAAGTGGTCGAAAATACCATGGATGGCACTTCTGGAGCCCTATATGCTATCTTCCTAAATTCTCTTTTGGCTGCTCTCCGCGAAAATGCTTCTACTGGACAAGCAA
This sequence comes from Botryotinia convoluta, assembly GCA_004786275.1. Taxonomy (NCBI): domain Eukaryota; kingdom Fungi; phylum Ascomycota; class Leotiomycetes; order Helotiales; family Sclerotiniaceae; genus Botryotinia; species Botryotinia convoluta. Next base: position 38,767 of record PQXN01000054.1, on the reverse strand, counting down.
CTCCAGAAGTCTGGGCAAAGGCATTACATTCCGCGTCTGAAGCTCTTTCAAGATATACACCAGCGAAACCTGGAGATCGCACTTTGGTAGATGCCTTATATCCATTTGTTGAGACACTAAATAAAACGGGAGATATCAAGAAAGCAGCTGAAGCATCCAGGAAAGGCGCCGAGGGCACAAAGGGAATGAAAGCTAGTTTAGGAAGAACTGTGTATATCGGAGGTACTGGTTTCGAACAGGTTCCGGATCCAGGTGCATGGGGTTTGAGTGAGTTCTTCTTGGGACTCGCTGGGCTTGGAGATTCGGATTATGAATTGGTTTGAAATGATGAAAACTTTACTGTTTATTAGTAACGTAGCACTTAATGAATACGGATAATAAAGCTCGAACTTCGGGATCTGTCTGTTTAGATTGCCAAAGAAGAGGTTTCTGCCTTGCTAGTGATGTAGTGATCAATCAACATGTATCATGGAACTTATTATCTCGAGAGTAGTCTGTAGAAATCTGAAAGGTCAGTTTAATTCAGGCGTCATATGATTTTGTGATGGGTAGTAAGGTTTCATAAGCGTTCAGGAAAAAATTAGAGTTGTTGTTTTTTAGTCTTCAAGGTATGTAGATACCATTCAGGGTTAAAAAGCTGTGATTTGTTCATCACAACGCTAGGAGAGGAAAGCAAGTAGAATAGAGAATCAAATAGACTAACCTTAAAAAAAACTGACTCGCGATATTCTCACAAAATCAAGTCACCAGCAATATAACCCATCTAAAATTTAAAGAGAGTTTCTTTCTCGACTAACATTCCTATTCTCCATAAAATGTGGTTCCCTATTTGGCATGAACTTTCTCATGCGTCCTTTGAATTCATAGCTATAAGCTGGTTTGGTATGCGTTGATATTGATAACGCCCTATGCTATTACATTTGTTTCCTCCACAGATCCTGTCCGGTGTTGCTAATATTCAGATATCGATCCTTAGCTGGTCCCCTCTTCTATCCATCCATATATCGTAAGTTGCGAATGTCGGCCGTTCAGCTTAGGAGGACTAGAATGACGGAATCTCCTCTCAAGAACCTGGAAAATCGATATATGTTAGCGACATTCTCCCAATACTCTCCATCGCCTGATATGTAGGGTGTTTCGTGGCTCTCTTTTGTGTTTCCCCGTCTGATCCTGATCTCACCGTCCGCCTGAGGTCAAAGTGACAAAAGTGTGGAATACTCACATCTTACTGATGAATCTATCCTTGTTTACTGGTCTTCCCTTTCCACCACCGCTCAATCGTGGAGTCTCAGTCCACATCTCCTTAACATTCTCCAACACCATATTGCAATGACGATCGAAAGCCTTAACACGCGCAAGTAATTTTCGGTTGTTACGGCAGGAAATCAGTACCTGTCCATGCGAACGGACAGCAGCTTGAAGAAGAGAGAGGGGACCGGATGTGAATTCATGCTCTTCGATTTGCGCAACCTCGAACTCGCTGATGAAGGTTAGTATGATAAGTTTGGGGGACGATTGGGAGGGAGGTGCTAGACATACGTGAGCTCATTGCGAGGCTTGGCGAGAAGTTCTCTGTAAAAGCAATTAGTATTTGCAAGACATAATTTAGAGGCGGATGGGATTCCTACTGTATCTTTGCTGCATCTGCCATGATTGAAATGTTAATGTGGTAGATTAATTAATCAACAACTCAATCAATTATCTACGTCGTCAAAGTTTCCAGGCACCAAAAATTCCCATCACGGTCGCGAGCTCCAAGAATAGCTTAGCGCACAACCTTAAATCTGCCCGGCTAGATTTTGCGCGGGGACAAAAATAACCGACGAGACTTTACTTCCGAGGTTCTGAGAACTTTATCTTTCTCCGCAATCCTTTAAAGTCCAGTGTATCCCTTCTTTCTTGATGTTCGGAACATATTTGGGCGGTAGAGCTGGAGCGGCAGTTCGCTCTTGTGGCTCGAGGTTTCCAACTATGCCTTTGAGAGCTAAGGTTATCAATCCTGCATTCGCGGGGAGAGCACAGGTTTGGGGAATTTTTTGATTGTTTATAAGTGAATGCTAATGTTCGATATAGATGGCGACAGCCTCAGATACCCCTTCATACGCCCAGGCAGAAGTCATCAAGGAGCTGGAAAGTGACGAGAAGGAAGATGTTCTATTCAATTCTTTATATGGCGTGAGGACGATCGAGCTCAACAGACCCCAAAAGTTACATTCCCTCAATGGATCGATGATTCGAAAAATCGTGCCGAGATTACAAGAATGGTCAAAATCAGACATGGCGAATGTGATCATTATTAAAGGATCTGGACCCAAGGCCTTCTGCGCTGGTGGAGATGTGGCAGCGCTCGCTGAGGATAACACAAAAGGCGAAGAAGGTCAAGCTAGATCAACAGATTACTTTGCTCTCGAATATAAACTCGATCACCTTATTGCAACTTATCAGAAACCCTATATTGCTTTTATGGACGGTATTACAATGGGTGGTGGAGTTGGATTGAGTATACACGCACCATTTCGAATAGCCACTGAAAGGACGCTGTTTGCTATGCCCGAAACTACAATTGGATTCTTCCCCGATGTTGGAGCTTCGTTCTTTCTACCCAGGATGGCGGGGTCTGTTGGAACATACCTTGCCTTGACTAGTGACCGATTGAAGGGCGTTAACGCATTTTATTCTGGAATCGCAACACACTACATTCATTCGACTTCTTTACCGGCTTTAGAGAAACGTTTGGCGGAATTACGATTTAAGGATTTCGAAACTTTGGCGCAGCGTGCACAGTTGATCAATAGCACTATTGAGGAATACTGCACGGGACTGCCTCATGACGAACCAATGCTCATCAGTGGCGAATTGCGAAAGGCTATCGATCGCCACTTCAGTAAATCAAGCGTTCCTGAAATCATTGCCGGTATTAAGGCCGAGATTGACGTTTTGAAGGCTGAAGCGGAGGAGACCGGGTTTGAAAACCCACTCCAAGCATGGCTTGAAAAGACTCTTGCTACCTTGCACCAGAGATCACCTACGAGCGTTCATGTAGCACTACGTCAAATGCGCATTGGCAAAGATTGGTCGATTACCGAGACGTTCCAAAGAGAATACCAAATTGCCGCAAAATTTATGCGTCATCAGGATTTCACGGAAGGCATACATTCATTACTTATTCGCAAAGACAAGAATCCTCAATGGAAACCCAGAACTTTGGAAGATATCAGCCCAGAGGACAAAATTGCGAACCCATTCTTTGAAGTTGAAGGATCACAAAGGATAAAACTACTAAGCGATCGGGATTATTATGAGTATCCTTTCCAATTTGGAGTTCCAAGAGAAAGTGAAGTTGAGAAGGTTGTGAGACAAGGCGGAAAGTCGGCTTTCCAAGTCGTCAATCACTTCCTTCAAGCAACGGAAGGAAAACAGGGTGTGAAGGAAGTGGTGACGGAGATCATCGAAAGAAAAACCACGAAGAGTGGGCAAGGATTTCTTGAATGGGAACAAGATCAAATCTCAAGTCCTAAATCGTCAGAGTGAGAGCTTTTGTTAAGCCATGTACATGTTTGTAATGTATGATAAGGGTATTTGTGCAATGGTGGGAAGGATACAAAGCATTGCCGAACACAAGATTATTTTATGATGGCGATAACTTTTTAGCGGTCGCATAAAAAAAAAGAAAAGCGAACAAGATGTCAAAATGTCAAAATCATATTAGATGAATATCATCATGTGATGGTAGCCTATCGAATCAAGTAGGGGCTGAGTCATTAATTTCTCGATTAGACGGGAGATCAAAAGATTCCTCCATAGCCGAAAGTATATAAAGATACGGAAATCCCCCACTGATTTGAAGTTTGAAATTTTGACTCGAATAACTTGTGTTCTATTCTGGCTGATGTGTGCTGCCTTTCAATCATCTTTTCGCTGCATCATCAGAGCGAGCCGAGTGTTCCACTGACGCAATTCTAATTTTCATATTTGTAGCCTTGCTGCTTACCTGGCTCGCTTGGAAATCATTGGCCAATAGCCTCGCACTAAGAAGCAACATTATAGCTAGGGTACCCCTGCTTGGCTCGTTCTTCAATTATTCGCGACATCTAGACTGAATTTGTACTCAATACAATTGAACATACATTCAAGATACCCATATATTAAATATTCACAATTACCTAGTTACTTCTTCTCTCCTTAAGCAGACTACACAATTTTGAGACATCGACAACAAATACCAACTTTATTGAAAATCCCTTGGTTTTACATGCAACGAAGATCAATCTACAAGTTACCGGTTTTCTTAGCGCCAACTTCATAAAGTTCTCAACGCGTAAATAGCGGTAGCGGTACACACGTTTGGACGCGAAATTTACCTAGCCACCAAAATCCCTCACGTTTCATCACGACCTTTAATGGATGACTTTATATTCTTTTCAACAGTCTTGATCAACTTCCACAACGATTCAATACCTCAGGAGCCTAGGTATTGAAGCAGAGGAAAGCTCACAATGTCGTCTCCGGCAGGGCTACCAATGGGAAATCCTCAATTACAAAATCAACCACCTCAAGCTCCTCCCCCGCCGCCAACAAATAACAATGACCACAGTGAAAATGGAGTGATGGTTAGACCGATGAGACGTAGGTACATTGCTATAAAGCTTTAATCTGATCACAATGCTTACAGTGGGGGATTCAATAGTCAAGGTGCTCTACACTTTCGATGATGGATGCAAAACAAATTGCTTGGCACGATGGCCACAGGTACTTCAAATTCAATCTATTGCCATGGACGAAACGAATTCAATCGGAGTAATCGAACTTTACACATGTTTACAAGCAATTATTGAATGCAGCCCGGAACTGCTTCCCCGGCCAGGACGAGATTTCACAGTTTATGCCTACGATTATTCTGAAGACGATAGTCCTTTGGTAGGACAAGGAATGCTTTCTAGAGCTTTACAATCGCCTCCTATGCCGAATAATCAACATCAATCACAAAAGCTTGTTACTGGACGAGTATGCAAGAATATTATGGGCTTATTTGCAAATGGAGTGAAGGAAACTTTGGAGGTCAAGCTTCGTTTGGTCCCTCAAATGGTATCTCCAATGGAATATACAAACTCCATGGGAAACTCCAGTCAACATATGTCAACACCGATGTATGATCAGAACGAATGGAACTCTCTAGTACAACAGCCACAGCAAAACCCACCGCCTCAAATGTCGAATAGAACGTCAACCCCGGCCACTATGTCAAATAATAAAGGTACCACTATGGAAGCGGTTAATCAGCTTCTCAGTCCGAGTCTTCCACCGAGAAATCCTTATAACCAAGCTTTACCCCCAGCGCCTGCACCCGTGCGTGAGGAACCAGTAACGATCGCTCCCAGAGAACAGAAGATAGCTAGGCCCGCATCCAGGACAACTGTCAAGAGGGGAAGACGTGGCCGCCCTCCAAAGAATTCCCGTCCTGAGGTAGGAGGTAACACCTCTGGGTACGAAGAAGGTACAGAGGGAGAAGATGGGCCGGCTCCGAAGAAGAGGGCAAAGATTACTCAAGCAGACTGGAGTAACAAATCAGCATTTGGTTCAGGATCTGACTCGCTTCGAGTTACAGCAAGCACTGCAGGCTCTATACGTGCTTTCAGACCGCTAGCGCCATCTGGTGGCATAGCCGTAGGCAACCATCTACAGGAAATTCCTCGAGCACCTACACCAGTTCCAATATTGCCACATCCACCAGTCAATCAGCAAGTTAATCAGCACAGACCACAGTCACAAAGTGGGCTCAGACAGGGGTCAATTCCTCAATTGGAGATGCCTCAAGCACACTCTCCAGCCTATTCACAATTAGAACCTTCACTCCCTCCCGAAGATCGTCTGAGGCTCTCCATTGAATCAGCCCATCCCTCTCCGGACAACATTGCCAGCCCAGGAATAACACCTCAAGACATCGCATCCTCCCCACCGGTTCTTCGAAATGCAACACCGTCAATACGATCTAGCCCTCCTTGTCTCTCGAGCCCCTCGCTACCACCTATGCCTAGGCTAGATTCCGGCTTCATGAGTGGTAATTTGGACGATCTCGATGACCTTTTCGGAGAAGATGACGAAGTACCACGCCCAATCGATGAAGAGGATGTTGTTGTTGTAAAGAAGAGCACCAAGCGACGAGGTCCTCGCAAAACACAGCCAGGAAATTCAAATGCTGACGGTGGATTTCACATCCAAGAAGAAACGCCAGGTCCTATGGAATTACTACCAAAGAGAATGCTTCTCAGTGAACAAGCCAAGCCGAAACCTAAGGCAACAGTAACACAAGCAAAATCTAGACGAAACAGTGTTATGTCCGAGGATGGGCAATCACTACCTCCCTTACAGACAAATGCTCGTCCCAATTCTAGACCACCTTCCCAGTCCCAAACTGCTCCTAGTGCGAACCCACCACCACCGACCTTACATCTACCAACTCCGCCAACCAGTGAATTCACGCAACTACCAATGCCACAGATGCATGCCCCTGCAGTACCGCCACCACCACCACAACCTCGTCCGGCATCTGGAAACTTTTCTCGAACTGCTTCTACCGGATCGATGGCCCCCCAGACTGTCCCTGCAAGTGACCCTATCCCTCCGCCGACTTTCCAGCGATCTCAGACTTGGTCCGAGAATCCACATTATATGACCGAAGCTCCGAGTGCACCTACCCAAACAGAAGCCAAGAAAGCTTCTATTAGACAGAAGTTGGAGAACGCCCTTAGAAATGGACAGATGCCTCAGTATTGTGAAAATTGTGGCGCTATAGAGACTCCAACTTGGCGTAGGGCATGGTCACAAGAATGTCAAGGTGCTCCAGGCTACCATGAATACTCCGAAGAGCCTGGGAGAGTTACAGCCATCAACATTCTTACAAGAGATGATGCAGGTCTCCCTACTTCATATCTCCTTATCAAAAAAGCCCTTGCTGCTGGTGAAGATCAAAAACAGTTCAAGGCGTTCAGTCTTTGCAATCGTGAGTTATGCACAGCCTTTAATAGATTGTGTCGCTAATTACTATAGCTTGTGGTATATGGATGTCAAAATATAAGTCTCAACGTCCGGAAGCCAAATGGGGTAAAGATCCGGATGCAAAGAAAAAGCGACCTTCTAAAGCTAAGGCAGCGGCGATGATGCCCACATCAGAGGCAAACTTCCCACAATCAGAGACCAATTTGCCCCCATCCGAGGCTTTTCATCAGCATCCCGTGGCTCCTCTTGGTACCGACCGCTTGTCTCCAATTGACCTTGACGGATTAGATTCTACTAATCAAATACTTACTGACCACGACCGCCCAAATGGAGTGCGCCGTGCAAACAGTCTTCGTCCTTCTAAGAAGCTGAACGCCATGACTTCAGATTCCGCTTCGGCAGCATTGAGAAGAGCTTTACAATCCAGTCCAGCTAGGTGGACACAAAATAATCAAATCGAAATAGGAGAAGAGCCAGAGACAGACACAACCCGAAGGCTCTTGTTTCCTTCTCCACGCAAAGACTCATCACCTAAAGTCCTAGGCGAAGTTACAACAAATGTCGTTCAGGTTGTTGTTGATATCCACGGCGCTAAAGATGCAGTCCTTGGAACCATGGACAAGGAGAACTGTTCGGTCCCATTTGATCTAGAAGAGGACGCTGAACTTATGAGATTGATTGAGGAGCAATTTGCACGACCGACCACACCAGACCAAAAAACACATGGCCCTAATCCATTCAAAACACCCACTCGACCAACCCCGAATCACAGGCCCATTACCAGGAGTGTAACCAGGTCTGGTCGCTCAGGAAAATCTCCAAGTCATCTTTTGCCACCTCCTAAAACCCCAAGTAAAACTCCTGGATCAAGTCGTCGAACTCCTCGTGGCAACGGCATCTTCGAGTCCCCATTTACAGCCCAGTTAAACCAGCTTATGTCTGATAACCCTATCAACTCTCCCTCTCAACACCTTGATTTTAATAATTTACCTGATCTTCCTAATTTCGACCATGGATCTTACAATCTTCAACAATATGATGAAGATTTCTTCTCGACAGATGTTCCAATGCCATCCTCACCACCAAGGATGTTCACTGAATTTAATAATACTTCGGCTGGGGGACCTCTTGATTGGGGTAATTTTAATTTCGATACTGCTCCAACAGAAAATGAAAAAGCGACGGAAAAGGAAAAGGCAGGAGACGCGGAAATCAAACAGGAACCAGTGGAGGAAACAATGACGAATGAGACGACTTAGTCGATCTCTTTCACTTACGAACAAGAATGAGAACGCGGATTTGTATTTTCTCATGATTGATGGGTTGCATTAGTGGGTGTTTGGATTATTAGGGATGGGAATACATATGAAGGAAATGCATTTTCCAACAGCGTGGCGTTATTTGTCATATCGTATATGCAATGCATATGATACAATCTGGGAATTTTGGAATAAGCATTGGTTGAATTACTTCATGACTGTATAGTTTAGCTTTGTTTTTGATATCAGCGAGGTTTTACGAATTTTCTTAAGATGTTCTAGTACTACGTCGAGCGAACATAAGAATGATGAAGAGTTTATGATGAGATGCGTGGCTTTCTTTACCCTTGTGCTTGTAAAAACTGTGAATATGAAGTTTGTGATGTGAGTGAGCTATGCATGATTCTCTGAAACTTGTTGAGTAGACTTTTTGTGTTGTATTGTTTCTATGTGTATTTTCTAAACAGGACTTGAGATCACAGCGGCCTCTCTCTACTCATCTGTTTCCTATCCTCGATCTCTTCGATTCTTTCTAACAAGTAGCATCACTTCTCATTTCCTTCTACCCCTTTTACCCTGCAAAATCCCACCGTGTCATATCCTCTCATAGTATTCGTATCTCTGCCTTATTTATCTATAACGATGGCATTATAATTTCGTGTCTTGCTTTGCCCTCAACGTCCTTGAATACAGGTAATAGTTGATAATTTCTTATCCCTCGGTGTACCAAATTTCCTTGTATCGATGATTTGCGTCGACCAGGGCGTTCATGGCTGCGAAATCTGAGGGTGTGACATTAGCTTGTGCTTGCGAATTATCCAGCTCCAGGAGGAGAGTAGCAAGGAAAGAAAGAAGAGATCATACCGAAATTCGTGCCGAAATCAGTGGCTTTTAGTACTTTGACACTTAGGTCTTGGTTTACTTTCCCGACAATCTCGACGGCGTTTCCGACTTGGAGATGGGAGTCCTGTGGTTGTTTAGTTTGGGGTTGGAGGTGGGGAGTTGGATGTATTTTTTGGAATGAGAGGATAGTGGGTAAGTGTGGATGGAAAAATTGGAGATGGAGAGTCAATATGGAAATGAGGAATAAAGAGATCCAAAGGTTGGAAAAGACGAGAAATAGAACCTACCCGATTAAGAATCACAGTCACAACCCCATCACTCTCAATAGTCGCCTCATCACCTCTTAACTGCGTCACTTTTCCCACCATACGTACAGTGCGCGAAGTGAAGGAATTTAAGTAAGGAGAGGTAATGCGGGGGGTGGTGGGTGTTTCGGCCATGATGAGATTGTGAAGTTGAGAAGGTGAGATGGTGAGATCTTTGGTTTGGATGGAGTCGTATTGGGTTACTTTGAGGGTTGGATTGATTGATTTGGTATGGGAGTTGAGGTTTTATATGATATTGGATTTGATGATGTTTACGAGACGAGACTGAGTGGGTTGGAAAACAAATCCACTAAAACGCGTGAAGGAAACGTGAGCATGTGATGTGCCAGGTTGATTAGCGGTGGCTGGAGGTGAATGTGGGGTGGAACTTGTTTGACGAGGGGGTGGCGTTCGATCTTGGATAGAAATGGGATGATGCCCCTCAGTAAATTAAGTGAAGAGAAAATACAACAAAAAATATTGTAGAAATTTTTGGGATTCTGTGGAAGGGCATGCTTTCGAGACAATACTAAATAGGTAAGCTTGGTGAATGATTTATATTAGTCTACTGATTGTGAAGTTTACGATGACGATGCCGTCGAATGACAATTCACAAACGAGGATGCTTTTTGCATTTAGTTTGAGCTTGAAAGAGGAAAATTGAAGTGGATTTGAGACGAGTGCTTCTCACTAAGCTTTTGACTTTCTGACGAAGGTGCAGTGTAGCAACACAGCCGGGAAAAGTGCTGGATGAGTGCCATGAAATCAGGATACCGGGTTGTTAATGCAAATTTATTGAGAACAAATTTCTGATGTTATGGACGGACTAGTATTTCGAGCGAGAAGTTTAGTCCTTTCTCTCGAGGTTGAATGTAAGACAGGAACCGTGGGAATGCTTTGATTTGGTTTGGGTGTTGTTGAAACGTTCTCTGCCTTTCCGACCTAGAACTGGCAAATAAGAGGGGCTTGAGGAATGCTGATGGATGATCTCTTTCAATTTGAACAAAAAACCATGATATAGATGAACATGAAGTGCTGAGAAAGCGCATCCAGAAATCTACATCTTGCACTTTTTGCAGTAACGATATATCAGATGAGGGTCTCACATTCGAATTCTGGAAGTGCACAATGGAGATCGTGTACGAAACATTGGCCGCTCAATTCTCAGATTTATCAGCAGCCATTCGAGCATTCAGAAGGTATTTGTGGCGCTATTCGATGGTAGTGCTGAGATAGAACATGGAATAGAAGAGTCATATCTTTGGCAGCGCATAGTTCGAATCAGAGCACTTCAAAGGACAGTTTGCGAAGAATCAATTAAAGCCATTATCTGAATTGTATCAGACTCTTAAATTTCAAATAACAAGCGGAAAACAAACAACCACAGGTTATCTCTCGCTACTCGTAAATATATTTCTGTCTATTCATGGTATAAAGTTAGTGTCCTATTATGTTGACACTAAGGCCAGTCGCGCTTTTCCGCCCTTTTTTCGACGTCTCTTTCTGCCTTTTTCCTCGCCTTCTTTCTGCCTCTCTTCTCGCTTCTATCCTCGCTCTTCTCTCCGCCTCTTTCTGGCCCTTCACAGTTCCAGTCACAGTTCCAGGTATGTAGGGCTTCTTAATTATCTCATATTGGTCGTCAAAGTGACGAAAGAATTTGCCCTTGTGTGCAAGTCCAGGCGCTTCCTCAAACTCCATTCCATGCTCGCAGAATCCCAAAACTGCTAATTTCGGACCCTTCCAAACCCATCGACTGCAGCTTACAGCTTCACATAGACTTTTGCGGTAGCAATGGGCTTTCTCCATGGCCCAATGGTGGGTGTGCATTGGATCTTTACGCATAATCCCCCCACCAAGGAAATGTGTTCGGCGTGAATGTCCCTTTTGCTTTTTTCCCCTCTGGCAGCAATGGATAGGAGGCTGGAGATAGTCTCTCATGTTTTTCTTCAAGACATTCCTGTCGTGTTGCACCCAGGCTGGATTTCTACGACCGGTAGGGGTGTACTCCTGTTCACCCCAAGAAGGCTTCCAGACCCTACTGTCCTTGCAGTGAGGCAAGGTCTTCGCATCAACCGTCGTGGGGTCGACAAAGCTCTTGAACAAAACCATGAATGTATGAAGATTGGGGAAACGAAGAGGTAAGGCATTCCAGGTGCTCAATGATCGAGTTCGTTCAAGGTGCTCGTTGTACATTGCAAGATAACTGACTCTGTTATATCTCCTAAGAGGGCTCCACAAGTTAGCTTACCTTGTTGTTTTTGTAAGGAAATATGTCAATCGGACACGGAGCCGAAAAATAGAAAGAGGTGGCGAGCTAATATTGAAAAATTAGTTTGACATGCCAATTGTCCTTATACCGCTCAATTACCTTGAAACTACCGTTAGTACCGCAGAGGCCTTGGGAAGGAAAAACGATGAGGAGAAGCAAGTCTCAAATAGGTATTTGAGAATGGACCGTGCGAGTCCCGTCGCTGCAGATGGGACAAAGATCTTCTAAAATAAACTTGTATTCCAAAGAGCGGACTTATAATGAGGTTTAATGTGTCAAAGGTAATACTTAGATGATTTGGCTTCAAGTGATCATCAAGACTAAGAAGCTATCATTGTTAACAGGATATCAAATGCATGCGTGGCAGGATCTTTACATGGGCGATCCCCATTGACAGCGCTCCTTTGATTTAGCGAGAACTACTCCTCCATCAGAAGAAGGGAAGGAATTGGGACCGTGCGATGCGAATATATTATAGATGGTCTATTGATGAGACTGAGCCGCGGAGGAATGAATCCATATGAGATAATCCAATAACATTTTTACTACCACTACCAATATGTATGTATTGGTCTCCATCGAACCGGTGTGAGCTTTGAGATTCCTATACATGCCATTATTCAACTTTAATCTCGATATTTCAGTTGAGTGCTTCTTTTAAAATCTGAAGTAAAAAACACAGTAGACAAGTCAACGCAACCGCCCATCTAGTTCGATTTTGTGATGTAAATGTGTAGCACTTGAAAAGCCACACCGGACCTGATACCATTAATCGTCATTTTATGAAATAATTTGTCAAAATATTACCAGCCAGCTCGATTTTGTCTAGGGTGCGGGATAACTCAAATTAGCTGCTTCGCAAACCTGCTTTTAGGTAACAAAATCTCATAACTTGGTTTCATTTTTTCCCGTTGGGGTCAGCGAGTGTCGATTTGATGTTCTAGTTAGCCAAGAATGAGGCTAGTTAAGCAATTGTGCGGGCTTCAATGATATGCAGATTAGGAAATTCGGAAGTTCAGAAGGATAAAGGAAAGGCAAGAACGATATCTTTCGTTTCGCCAGATGGCCCATGGTATGGGCATCTGAATGAGAGCATATAGAGTTGAGAATCGGAGCCTGTTGACTTGTTCGATGCCTTTTGGGCCTTTATAAAGAAGTCTGTCATGAAATATTGCTCTACAAGACAACAAGTGAGAAAGAGATGAGTATAAGTGTATGGTTCTACGCCGAACCTATGGAAAAAAGAAGTCTATTGTGCAAGAACAGAATGGTAGATGGGTGTAAAAAGGCTGATAGTAGAATTGGAAGCCATGTTAAATTTTGCGAAGAACGAAGGCCCACTTGAGCGGTTCCGGTCCAAAGATCATGTCAGAATTTGAAGATTCATTCAGTTATCTGGAAATATCGGCTTGTTGGCAAATCTCATTACCTCCTGTAACCTGCTATATTGCATTAAAAAGCATGCGAGATAAAAATCAGCATCCTAAACAATGGAAACACCTTCGAGCAAAGTATTGTGTTTTCATCTAGAAATTGTTACATTTTTCGTACAATACTCTATACACAAGAGAAGAGCAAATATATTACCATAGCTCATTCATCACGCAGCACTCCTAACCTTCTTCACGAGATCACTCTGATGCTCTTCCAATATCTGATCCAATGCGCTCTTCTCTATCACAACCCTCGACAATTCCAACAAGTCCTTAACATCCACTTCGTTCACATCCAACACCGTCGCATCACTTTTGCTCACGACGCTGGACAGGTTCTTCCTGAAACCACCCGTCACAATTAACGTCCTTCCGTTATTCTTCCCCCATCCCAAATGTTCAAAGACTCTCTTCGCATATCTAGTCTTTGGATGCTCGAATTCCATTCCATCTTCACAGACAATCAATTGTCCTTTTCTATACCTCCAACTCAGCGCCGTCCGCCACGCAATATCGTACATCTTTCTCGGTAAGTCTGTTCCAAAATCTCTTGGATGAGGACCGAATGATTTTCCTCCTCCAACGATCAATGGCGATTGTCTCCAACCAAGACGAGCACCACCGGTTCCCTTTTGCGGGCGAATCTTTCGATGAGAACCATGAACATCGAAGCGAGTTTTAGAGGATGCAGTTCCTTGACGGGTATTGTCGCCTTCGAATACTACAGCGCGGTGGAGAAGATCTCGACGGAGAGGGAGGTAGAGGTGTTTACTTGGGTAGGATTCGAATCGGAGAGGTTCCATGGTAGGGAATTTGTAGATAGTGGTTAGGACTGGGGAGTCTGCGGGGTGTTAATAAATAGACCGAGATATTTGGCATGAAATATTTACTGAAAGGATCAGATATGACATCTGATGATTTTGTGAGAATACTGGGCTCATATTCCTGAGAGATACTGGACGGTAATGGCGCCTCTGTTGCCATTGCCCTCGTAAATTGTGGTGCTAGACATTGCTACAATAAAATCAGTACTCTATTTCTCAATCTCCAATCCAAACAACATACTGTCAGAGGGTCCTTCGCACTATTTATTGATGTGCGAAAAGCATTCAAGCTTTTCGTAAAGCTTTGAAGTCCCTTCGTCGCCATATTTGAGTGACTTAAATCCTATAGGGTCGCTGTCGTCGTTGAATTCGATGAATCTCGGCGAGGCTAGGCCAAAATTAAATTTCCTCGGCAATTCTTCGGCACGTCCCGCCAATATTTGATATGGCGTTCGATAATTTTGTCGAAACATCACATATCAGCACCACATCACCATGCCTCCTTGTCAGAAGGCCGTAAGGCCCATGGCACGATGTCTACAGAATACTCCGTCATTATATCTATCTGCAAGATCAATACGACCGTTTACGAGCTCCACGACATTCAATGCAGAAGCTGCGGCTCAGGAAGCAGCGCCTTCTGGTCTCGACCCGGCAACTGTTGTAAGGCCAGAAAATGAGAGGAAATTGATGAGGCAGGGTATTATGCCCATAGGATCAAGACGTCGTCGTGCGGCGCTGAAGACTTCCGCCAATATCCCTTTCGAACAATTACCATATCAATGTTTTCAGGAAGCTCGAAAGGTCTTACAAGCGGATAGAGAGGAAAAGTTAGAGATGATCGCGAAGGAGAGATTGCGGCTCAAGAATTTGGAGGCTCAGGATGCATCAGTTAGTGGGAGTGAGAAGCAGAAGCAAACCAGAATAGAAAGTATAAAGAGGTATTTGGAGTACTTGAAGATCCAAGCAGATATCAATGATCCTTTGATCAAGAAGCGATTCGAAGATGGTGAAGGTATGACAATTGCAGAGTATCTTCCATTTTCGCATTACTAAAATTCTCAGGTGATATGAACAAACCAATCTACCGCTACCTAGCAGATCGAAAGTGGCGCGAATATCAACGTAAAATAATTGTCCAACGTTTACAACAATTTTCGATTGTCCCTGATCTCCTTCCTCATTTCGAACCTACCGCCGAAGTTCGTCTCGCGTTCCAAGCACGTAATGTTCAACCGGGCGATTATGTGGACTCCAGAGTGAGTGAATTCCCAGCTAGATTGAAGGTTCGGGTTTTCGACAAAGGGGAGAGACTCGTCAGTGTCGTGGTTGTGGATGCAGATGTTCCAAACGTAGAGAATGATCACTTCAACACGAGATGCCATTACCTTGCTGCCAACATTCCAATTTCACCGGTACAAGATTCGTTACCGCTATCCAGAGCAGATCCAGAGAGCCAATTGATCCTACCATGGCTACCACCGTTTGCGCAAAAGGGATCACCATACCACCGATACTCAATATTCGTATTAGAGCAAAAGCCCGGACAATTTCTGGATGTAGCAGCACTCAAAGAATTATATCAACGTGATCGATTCAACCTCAGAGGTTTCAAAGACAGACATGATGTACAACCCATAGGATTGGGACTTTTCAGAAGCGAATGGGATGAGGGTACCAAGGGAGTTATGCAGAGAGCAGGAATCGAAGGATGGGATATCGAGTTCAAGAGAACGAGAATTCCGGCACTCAAGCCAAAACAGAAGGCTAGAGGTTGGGAGGCACGTCATGCTAGTGATAAGTATAAGCCTTTGAGGAGATGATATTTATGATAGCTAAAAATGTATCATATTTGTAATATCTGCTGATTTTGCTCTCCATGATACTCGAGCTGAGTATAGCTGTTGCATAGTATGACTGAGACTATTTTGATTTGTGATAGGATCTACAGGCAAGATCGTTGCAAGTCTCCATCTATCTACCTAGGTATCTTGGCTGGACGAACACGAGGTTGTAAAATCTAGACTCGTCTACATTCACTTATTGAGTAGCAATCCCCAGTCTAAACATCTCGAGAGAGAAAACCGATCAGGACATCCGAGCTACGAAAATGAAATTACCGTAGAAAGAGAAAGTAATTCTGGCCCATTTTCCTTCCTCTGGTCTCGATTCTCAAAAAACTTCGAACATAAGCCAATCGATCAATCAATCGATCAATCATTCATTTATTCCTCCCCTTCCCTCTTTCTACAACAAGGGTCCTTACCTCTTGTAGGCTGATGTGCAGATTTCTTTACAAACTGCAATGATATAAACTCGTTAGACTTGCCCATATGTAAGTTGATAGATTCAGAACTCCTATCTTTGGAGTGATAACTCACTGGGCGTTAGGCCTATCCTCGAAAGTATCTAGTGAGCTTTTATGTAAGAAGACGAATTGGTTGAATTTCCTATCTGGTATCTCCAGGGCTATTTTGAACTTGCTGGTCTTAGCGAGTTACTTGCTTAAGCTTACGCTCGTCTCTTTGCATGGAATTTCAGAATGAATTGACCATTTGCTGAAATTGGGTTTGTAGATGCCTAGTCAGAGATACAACATAGGCTCAGAGAGCAACACAAACAAACTTCAAGCGAGATATGCAGACAATGACTTCTATAAATTCTTAATTACGTCTCGTCTTAATCTATCCTAAAAATGCACGCATGAATCCCATTCCCCATATGTATTTTAAAACGCCAGCCCTGAGAGCTTGTGGTATTAGCGTGATCCTAATAACGACAAGCAATGCAATGTAGTCCGTTCGAATGTATGTCCATTCGCATATCCCATCCCCTTTGCACACTCCATTTGCCACCTCGTTAAATTCCATCGTGTCGTATCGTATCATCTATCCACCTACAGCCATCTCCATGAACAACTTTTCCCTCTTCAACAAGAGACTCAATAGTAACGTCAACGCCGCACCAGCTACAACCAAGTAATAAGTTTTATCGATTGCCTGTACGATTCCTTCAATGGCTTTGTCTCTTAGTTCTTGAGACACGCTTTGGAATAGCGCACTTTGGGATCCGGCAATGGCGCTTCTGATTTGGCCTGCTGAGAAGCCCTTGCCTGCAAACGCGTTGTTGACATTTTTAAATGCTGTGCTCTGGAAAACTGTACCAGAGACTGCGAGACCGATGACGACACCACCGATTTGAGCTACGTTGATGTATCCGATTGACGCAGGGACTTCCTGGCCACGACCATCGCGGCCTAGGATAGCGGGGGCGATACTGTAGGAGGCTTGAGTGATCATACCGCAGCCGATGGCGATGAGGATACTCCAGCCATAGATAGAACCTGCATTTGTAGAGGTGGTGACTGTAGTCATTGCGGCACCTCCAGCGAGAGCAAACATACCCCAGAGGACGAAGAAGGGCCAGTAGTAGCCAATCTTTGGCATAAGTATTCCTTGTGACATGACGACTACAATGTAAAGGACAATAAATGGCATAAGTCTGACAGCGGCTTGAATACCATCATCTCCTTTGGAAAATTGGAAGAAGAGGGGGATGTAGAAGATGGGGACAAAGAGTGCTGTTCCTGCTGCTGCGGTACAGATGAATAGGAGGATCATGGTTCGTGATTTGAGGAATTGTACTGGGAACAATCGATCTTCGGGTGTGGTAAAAATGCAGAATTGTTGCTGAACTGCGAAAAGGATGAAGATAACACCACAGGAGACGAATGTGGCAATAGTGCGTCCATCGTTCCAAGGCCAGTTGGCGCCACCGAAGGTAAGAGCGATGACGAATGAGGTAAAGAGACCGGCATTTAACAAAGCTCCAATCCAATCAACGTGCTTAATCTTGTGAAGGACATCCAGATCGGGTTGTGGATCGAATGATGGGATCAAAAGGAGAGCTGGTACAGCAATAGCGAAGATGACTAAGTTGATATAGAAGGCCTAAGTGAATGGTTAGTTTCTGTAGATTGAAGTCAAGATAGAGTACTGACCCATCTCCAAGTTGCTCCTGAATCTGCGAAGGCTCCTCCAATGACAGGACCAAGAATCGTTCCAAGACCCCAGGTGATACCCACACCTCCGAGATAGAGAGGACGTTCTGTAATGGTAGTATTGATGGCGACCAAGTTCAAGGTTCCGAGATACATTCCAGCTCCTCCTACACCGGCAATGACTCTTCCAACAATGAGTGCATTCATGTTAGGCGCCGCACCGCACACAGCACTACCGACGATGAAGATAACGACTGAAACGACATGGGTCCACTTGACATTGAAAGTGCCATATGCTTTACCACTGGCAATGAAGTTAGCTTTTGCATAATCATGTTACATATAAGGAATACTAACATAGTAAGAATCGTAGCAATCGAACCCAACGGGAAACCAGTACCCAACCAAGACAGCTTCGAGATATCACCATAGGTTCCGAGGACAGCAGATTGAATATCAGCAGCGATAGTATTATCCAAGCCGTATAAGAAAGTAGCGACATAGAATCCAACACAAATGACAATCCATTTCCAACCAGTAACTGTTCTCACTTGTTCAGGCTCAGGTGGTGGACTGGTAGTTACTGGGCCTTTCTCTGAATCTGTTGTAAAGGCATCTTCTGATCGTTCAAGTCTTTGGGGCTTGTCATCTATGGATGGGGTTGAAGAGGCTAGTGTGGAGGGAACCGCTGGTGCTGTAGTTGACGACATGGTAAAGTCACAGCTTTCACAATATATGAAGATGAAAGTCGTAGACAAACTTGAGAAGATCAAGGGTGATGAAGATTATGAAACATGGGAGTACGAAAGACTTATACCACTATATAAGTAGACTGTGACATGGCAAGGGTGCTTCCAGCCTGTTTGAAATGTACAATACCGAACGGTATGATTCCGTGCCAGATTTGAAAGCAAAAGGAGTATGAATGAATTGGATCGGCCATAACTGCTCAATAACCCGAAGAATTTCGCGATTCTTGTTGGTATTGATAGGGTCAGATGAAGTCTTGGAAGTACTCTTTCAAGGTACATTCCAAAGGGTTGAATAATTAGGCGCGTCTCTGCGCAATATTTGCAGGAGATAATGTGACTTCATGGGGTTTCGGAGATGTTTGTCGGACTAAAATCTGACAAAGTATCGGGGTTAGGTGATATTGTAAGATTAATCACACACTGAACATTTAAAAGGGACAATATTTGGCTGCATTCAATTGGATAAATGGTAGAATAATGAATATTCCGCGGAGTTGTCAAAGACGTCTTCTATTCGAAGAATGCATATTACTTTTTTTGAGGTCTTCTCTTGAACCCCTTGACACCCTTGACACCCTTGATCTCCACTTGGGTAATCAGTATTTGTTGTTCTGATATCGAAAATGAGGTGAGAGTAAGGTTAGAAAATTGATCGGTGTTTGTGGGGAAAGATCTCCGAAAGATATAACGCTAGCTATAATAGTGCTAGCATACCCGAATACGCTAGCATCTGCCACATCAAGCCACCGGAGCTTCTTGAAAAGCACGGAGTCCAACAAGAAAACAACACACACTTAATATTATCAACCTGCAAAATTTGATTTCATTTCCTCCAGACCTATGGACCCGAGTTGATTTTCATTCATAAAGAGTCCCTACTTAGGTGCTTCAGGAGTATAATAATCGCTTTTGCTATGGCACATGTGGTTGATCTTATCCTCACCGGAGGATGATCTGAAGAGTCATGTCTGGTCTTGCATACTCATTCGCACGAATACTTTGAATCCAAATAGTTTATGTAATAGGATGAGTACCTGCGGAGTAGTATCCGGAAAGTGATCTTCACTAGGGCTAGGATCACATGCAAGTCATGCTTTGTTTTGCCGCATTTACTGGAGTGCTCTTTGTCCACTGAAAATGTCATAACTGAACGGGCATATTTTGAATCAGTAATCAATTCACGGTGCCTAAGGTGTTGATGAGTAAGTGCTCTCTTACATTAGACAAAGTACAGTCTGGCAGGGAGGGGAGTTGTTTCATCATTTGCCTATATATCAAAAAAGCTCGAAAGGTTTGATACAATTCATAATTCTCGAATATACTTCACAATGACAGACAAGAAGCTTGTAGTTGTTCTCGGAGCTACTGGTGCACAAGTACATTCACTCTTACATACCCCTTAAGTTCAGTGCAGCATACTAACAATCCTGACTCAAGGGCGGCCCCACAACCCGTTATATCCTCAAGCATTTTTCTGATACTTACCGAGTGCGGGCCGTAACCCGTGACCCTACAAAGCCATCCGCTCAAGCTCTATCCAAAAGTGGTGCCGAAGTTATCTCTGCCGATTATGATATTCCTGACTCCATCAAGGCTGCTCCATCCGGAGCCCATGCCATATTTGCTATCACTAACTTCTGGGAACAAAACTCACTTGATATTGAGGGGGCTCAAGCCAAGACTATTAATCGGATTGTTTCCAAACTTCCTCACCTCGAACATTATATATTAAGTAGTCTACCCGATGGAAGGACATTAGCTGGTCGTCAATTTCAGAACATCTTACCATATAACGCTAAAGCACTGATCCGACATGATTTGGCTGAGAATTATCCGAGTTTGTGGAAAAAAACTACAGAGGTGTTTATCGCATTCTACTTTCAAAATTGGGTCAAGTATTCAATGGTCTTAGGTCCTTATAAGGTGTGTTTTTGTTTCTTCTAGGCTTTGCATCAATGGCATGACTTACAAGGAAAATAAATAGGCGTCAGATGGATCATTTGTGCTCTCAATGCCATATCCAGGTTATACTAGGGTTCCTTGCTCCAATGCTGAGGACACAGGAATGGCAATTGGAGAAGTCTTGAGAGGAGGGAAGAAATTCTTTGGAAGACAGGTTGTGCTTTTTGGAGAACCCATTCCAGAAGAAGAAAGGCTCAAGATATGGGCTGATGGTAAGTTTTTTTGTAAGTTTCGAAGCCCTGGTACCTAATATCATTTACAGAACTCGGTATCAAAGCTAGGTTCGAACAAGTTTCCTCAGAGCAACATGCAAAGAGATTATCGAGCTATGGGCTTCCCGCAGATACTGTCGTTGCTAGCACAGAACTCGTTGAGGCCTTACCGTACGAAGGATCGATGTTAATGAGTGGGAGACATGTACAGACGGCAGAGGTAAAGATTATGGTTTGTCTCAGAAAGATTCTTACTAACACACTAGTAGTACCTCCCAGATGGTTACAAATTGGCCACTTGGGTAGATTATGTCAAGAAGGAAGACTGGTCGCCTTTGATAGGTGCATGAACCACTTGGGGTTGTATTTGTGTGTGGTGGACAATGCAGCGGAAACCCCCAATACGGTGATTGCAATTTAATGTTATTTCTGCTTTTATGTGCTTTACAAATCTATATTACGATCAGTAATCCAACCACAAAAATAAAATACATAATCTATGTCCAATCAAATTACTTCCTACATAATCCAGCTAACAAACTTTGTCATGCACATGGGCTTAGGTTTGGATGGGTGGGATGGGTGTGTTGCAATGGAAGATGAATAGGATTGGCACTTGTTTGATTTATGAACTTCGATGCTGATGCTGAGAGCAAGTGTGAAATATGAAAATTAAAATCTAGTCTTATCTCAAACATATGCAAGGTACCGCGCAGAATCTATTGGGAGGGTTCAGTAAAGGGCTTAGCTTCTCATATGTGTGCAAAAGTTTCACATGTATTGAGAGAACGCGGTTGATTGGAGAGTAATCTACGGAAATTTACCCCAGGTCTATTTTCTGTTTACTGTATTATGTCTAGTAGAGATATCTTGTCGATATGAAACACATCCACTTATTCTCCAGCACAAACTTTTCTTTCCCTATTTCCATACCTATCCATCCCTCCACACATCTAGTAAACTCCCCACCCTCACCAACCATCCTCTCCCTTCAATAAATCCCCCAATTCCCAACAGCTAATCCTTCAAAACCCCCTCCGCATCACACAATTCTTTCCACGACTTTCCAAACCACACACTCTTCGTATCCTCATGCGAAAAACACGTCGTCTCATACATCAACTCATGTCTCTCCCTCTTCAACGCCCTCAAAAGCCCCCTATCAATCCTCACTCCTCTCCTCTCCAACCCCTCCAGTCCCCTAATCTTTTCCCATACTCTCGAAACCATATACTACGCCACCACTTTTAGCTCGCCTACGTGCCCGATCTCTTCCAGGTTATCCTCTCCTTGAAATACGTATTGCACCGGTGGAGTCTCCTGCCCTTCGATCGTCATAACATGCT
The DNA here is from genome assembly GCA_004786275.1 of Botryotinia convoluta. Lineage (NCBI taxonomy): Eukaryota > Fungi > Ascomycota > Leotiomycetes > Helotiales > Sclerotiniaceae > Botryotinia > Botryotinia convoluta. Next base: position 16,566 of record PQXN01000054.1, on the reverse strand, counting down.
GAATATTGACCTCCTGCCATGTATCAAGCTTGGCAATAGCTTTGTTAGGCGAATACGCAATAGGTGCAATAATAAGGGGCAAATTGTGAATAAACTTCATCTCCCCAGTCAGATTGTAGCCTCTACGACAGGTATGAACCACTTTTCTCCAAAGATCTCCGAATTCCACTACACGGGGGGGGGAGTCCCTCTATCCATGCATTTGGTAGGGCTAGTTGAATGATCAGTGCAGGTGATGTGCTGACCCGTCTTTTGATGTATTGTCGATAGCGATCTGCAACCTGATAGTCAGGTGTGAAATAAAGTGCTATACCGTAGCCTCGAAAATCAGTTGCTGCTGCACTCACTAGAGAGCCAACATGAATCTTGCCATCCTTGTATCCCATTCTCTCTGTAGATATGGCTTTGAACAAAGTTTGGAGGCCTGGCACTCTTGAGTATCGCGGTACCACACCACTTGCTATATTAGGACTAGATATATGGTTGTTTCTTGTCCTCTGATCACTTTCCCTCTTAATCCTCTCTAAACTTAGGTATCTGATTTCGATTGTATCGATTACCCAATGCTGAACCGACTCTGTGCATCTTATATCCGTGAACTCGGCATCCATTATGGCACCGATAAGCTCCTCGCCAATTCCCCAATCCCTCATGTGCTCCTCCCAGTCGCTGGCACTATCTTCGAAATCGCGGCGTGGAATGTGTCCTAGAGCTTGTTCTATAAAACCGATCTCGAAGATTGTTCCCTGCTCCTGCTCTGTCTCTTGTGTTACCCTCCACCTATTCCATATCTCAGCAGCTTTTGTGGGAGTCCAACCAAGCCATTCGATGGTCTCCTCGCTCTCGAGAAACTCCGGTATCATAATGAAACCTCTTGTATCGACTCCTGAATCCTCTGACAAGCCAGAATCGGATGAGGAGAGTGGTTCAGAGTGTGAAATGGATGATGATACCAATCTTCTTCGGTGTGTAGCGGGTTTGAGAAGGTTTCTTTGTGTTAAAAACGCATCATCAAGCGTAGTGAAAATAGGTTTTGCTGCCATAGTGGGAGAATTTTATGATTAGAATATAGTATGAAGAGACAAACAATGATGAATTTATTATGGATTGAGGATGTTTTTCTGAGTTGTATAATCGATTTGATATGAAGGGGATTGAATTGTATTATATGGGAATGGGAATGATACAGTGTATTTATTAGATACGATCATGTGAATAGACTGAAATCGGATCTGCAAACAGATGATTCACAATGACTTGATGTAGTGCAAAAAATTCGACAGTAGTTCAAACTAATTTGACAACAAGTGAAAATATGTCACGATCGACGGATTAGTAATAAGGTAACTCTTATATTAGAGGTCTATAGGCTTGGCTGAGTACTAAAAGGGATCTATGATTCTATAAAAAAGAATCAAAGACGACAAAAAAAAACAAAAAAAACATACCCAACCAAACACTAAGTCCCCATCTCTCCCAATGAACCCACACTTTCTCTTCCTTCTCAATTTCTTTTCCACCCTCTTTCTTCTTCTTCATCTCTTCCCGATACAACCTCTCCCTCTCCTTCCTCTCCTCAACCCCTCGATCTCTAATCTCCTTCATCCTATCCAATTCCGAATAATCATCACCCTCCCGCCCAGCCGCGCGCACGCCTCCAAAAGAAACATTTCTCCCCGTAACCGCCATCGTGTTCTTCGTCATCTCTCGTATTCGGCCCTTGTCCTTGTATCCTCTTGCAGATATACTCAGATCAGACTGGCCACTGATGCTTTACTCGCAATCCTTGTATCTCCTCTTCCAATCCGTAAAGTCGCAAGATGCAAGATCAACAAGAAGTAAATCGAAATAAACAATTCGATGCCGTGTCGATACCAGTATCGGTCCCAAATTCCTATTTCCTCTTTTCTTTTTCGACAATTAAAATATCGACAGTATCACTTCCTCCAACGAGATCAGAAATCTAAAAATTCAACAAATTGTAGAAACCCGTAAAATCGTATACCAATTTTCCTCCCTCTCTGCACAACGTCTCTTATTTATAAAATAAAAGTCTCTGCGTTGTCGAAAGAATATGACCGAAGAAAGTAGTAGTCGAAAGAAGTCGTAACCGCTAGCTATCCATAGATAATTGTTTGTTTGCCAATATGATGTTGTATTGTTGTGTTGTGAGAAAATCAAAGACGTCGGAAGATCGATCTGGATCTCTCTCCCACGATCTCAATTCTTTAAATTGTACGAAAGGAAGAAAAATTAAAGGTTCGAGTAAGCGAGAACTAAGATTTAAGCTATCAAAAAGTGAACGATAAAGAATAATAATGAAACAAGAATAACAAAACTTCAAGTGAATGCTATACCCATATCTAACATGAATTTCGCTATTCCAGTCTGATATCTATCTATAAAACAAATGAATATTTTAACTTCCGTCTCATCCGAATAATATTTGACAACTCTCCTCCAAACGTTCTATTTCATTGTCTCTTTCATCCTAAGAACACTTGAATATAATACAAGCAGAAATCAAAATCGGGGTCCTTCTGCTAGCATCGTCCATCGCTCCTTTCCCTTTTTAAATTCATCGCTTTTCCTGTCAACTACCAGAAGGGGGTTTCAAAGCAAAAACACAATTAATCAGCCCTCCCAACTTTTAAAACCATCCAGGATGGAAAGTGTCTGATTTGCCCAATCATTATGTATAACTCCATCCGTGTTACCATCCATACAAATCTCACTTCCATCCTCGTATCTTCCACTCCTCTCTCTAACAACAGTACCATTGCTCCCAGTGCTATCTTTCGAGCTCATCGTACCAGTCATCCTCCGTCTCAAAATTAGTCTCCTCGTACCACCGTCAACACTATATCCCCTTCCATGTGAGACAATGTCATCCTCAGCTTGAATACCCTTAGCCTGATAGATGGGTCCTCGCTGCTCTTCTACCCTCGAATCATTTCTAGTTCTAATAATGTCCATCAGCTCCAACTTTCTCTCGGCTGCTTCAGCCCTTCTTCGCCACATCTCTACTTCCTCTCTCGATTCTCTCAATTGCTCCGTCAAGCTGATATGCTCAGTATCAGAGCTGGATCTTATTTCAAATCGTCGTTGCAATTGCCGTACTTGTTTAGTTTTCTCATACACCTGTTGTTGGAGACTGCGTATCTGTGAGTGTAAGACTGTGTTACCACGAGTCAAAGTATTCTTTGAAAGCGTTGCATCGTGAGCAAGTTGCGATTGCGATTGTAGAAAAGTATGTGCAGCTTCAAATTCTGATGATGTCAAAGACAGAATATCCGAATTGCCGATGCTACTATATGCGCCATCCATTCCAGCTTGTCTAATTGGCATAGGTGGTTGATGCCCTACTGGCTTCAGTGGAACGGTGAGAGAATTGGAAGTAGAAAGCGGACGTCTCAATGAAGCTACAGAGTCTTCGTGAGAATTTTCAACTATGACTTGTGGTGAGATAGGGTCTGGTACGAAATCTCTCAAGACTCTCTTCGGAGCTTGCATTTTGGTGGGCGATGAATGTTCTTGAGCTTGCTGAAAGCGCTGAGCCAAGCCCGTGTTACGGAAAGAACGAATAGACTTTCCAGATTTAAAAGATGCAATTGATCTTGTTGGCGATGGTGGCGGATTGATAGTATAAGGCGAAACAACACCCTCACCTCTTCGATTGTCGACCGATGCTATAGGTACTGGTATAGTAGATTTGACTGGGGCTGGTGACGATAGAGGAGGAGGTGTTGGCTTCACAGTATCGAATTTCTCTGCCATGGCCCTAACACTGACCTTCTTGGGTGTTCGAGTAGGCTCGGGAGTGGGAATCTTTCGTGAATGGGATTCCGTGTGATGCTCTGTGACTGGCCTAGAAGGTTCACTCTTGTGGTTATCTTCGGTTAATTTTGATGATCGGCTGTCGGACTTCCGCTTTCGAAACATTTCTCTGATCGAGGCTACCTTTGACAAGGTAGCAGGTGAAGCCGTTTCATGAGAAGGTCTTCCTTTCGCCTGTATAACCTTAGGCTCCACTACTGTTGTAATGACAGGTGCAGCAGAATCAGTCTTTCGCGAAACATTGCTCTTAATGCCAGACCGGTCATCATGCCCATGAACCTTTGCGGATTTTGGTGTATCAGAAACATTCTGGCGAGATAGTTGGGGACGTAAAAAGTTTGGTGTGCGAGGTTTCTCCGCTGGTTTCTCCGCCTCTCTTTTCTCATGGAAATCTATACCTGAATCATGTTTCGTCGGGTTATCAGGTTTCTCGGTAGACTTTATTGACTTTACCTCGGACTTCATCGATATAGCAGGCGATTCCAGGGCCTGTCCCAGCACAGCTAAGGATGCTAGGTCATCCTCATGTGAGACCTGAGAAAGCGGATCCTTAGGGCTATTCCCCTTGGAGTAATCAGAGCCTGTAAAGCCCTGGCGCCTCCGAGAATCTTTGGCATCCTGGGCATGTGATGTGCTTGGCGCAAATCTGATATGATTTTCTCTGCTGGATGGGGTATCACGATGGCTTGACGCAGAGGCCTGCATATGTTTTTGATTGTTATCATGTAAGAGAGAAGATGAGCTAGTCGTTTTGATCTTCTTCGAATGCGCATCTAGTGATAGTGGGCTTGATTGTGCGTCTAATGTCTTATCATTTCCCAAGTCCTTGGGATCTCTGACAGGTAACAGATCCTCAGTTTCAATAGACTCGCTCTTGAGCCTTCGAACAATACCTTTGACACGACGTTCAGTGTTACGTTCTACGGTTGGACTCTTTTGATTGTTTTCCTTTCCATTTCTCGTAGATGAAGATGGTCCAATACTTTGTGGGGTTTGCTTGAAACTCAGCTTACTATCTTCAAAATCATTTTCATCGGGATGCTCCTTTACCAGAGCTGTGGAAAGAGCACTTGAAGATTTTGCGTTCTTAAGAGCTTCTCCTGGTGACAACCTTTGACGCGATCGTTGTTTTGTGACTGATAGGGCATCGAACTGCAAGGGATTCGTGTAGTCTTCAAGTGCCTGCTGTTCAGTGGCCTGCTGTTCAGTAGTATCTCTGCTGCTATGCCTTGGACACGAACGAGGTGAGGGTCTACGCTGTGGCGGGGTAGGAGATTGACTCCTGTCAGCATTCCTATTGGGTTTGTCATATGTCCAGTCGGGAGGCCTCCGTAAGGAGAAGGATTCTGACATCGAAGGACGTAAAATGGGTGGTTTCCTCCCCCGAATACCCATAATTTTGCTTCCCTCAACGGCTGTGAGGGCTTCTAGATTCTTCATATGGCGAACTACATCACGCCAATGAGTGATGAGCATTTCCGTAATTTCGCCGGCAACCTTGATTTTGTCAACTAGATTATTGAAAGTAACACCCTCTTCTGCACTTTTATGTTTTTTCCTTTCCTTCTTAGTTTTTGGTGGACTCAAAGGAGTGAGAACCAAACTACCGTGGCCATTGGCCAAGCGAATATTGTAGTTGTCCATTAGATCGCCCACAAGTAGGGGACCAAAAACAATCCCCAATGGTTTATAGCCCATGAGATCTGAAGTAGGAAGAGGCCTGCCCCGATCGTCTTCCCTTCGCGCTGTCTCTGCTGCACGACCAACCATACAGAGTAAACCTAGGACTGCACAGATAAGTTCCCGCCTATATGTTGACCTTAAAGTCGAGATAGACAAAGCAATAAGTCTCGCTCGAACCTTACTATGCTTAGTTCGTGTCATTTCTGGATCACCCCTAAGATGTGTTTGGATGGAGACGAGGGCGTCGAATAATGGAAGTGACCCCAAAATACCACCAGGGATACCAGAGAGAAATCTCTTGAACGCAGATGCAACGTCATGCACATCGCAGTCTATATGGTCTGGTAAAGTCGGACATCTTACTGTTCCTGCAATATGTCCTTCGTCTCCTTTCGAACAGTAATGTTCATAAATGAGGCTGATTGTGTGTTGAGAACCTGGTATACGAAATACGCCGCGGGTGGTAGGAGCTGCACATCAATTAGCGCACGAGGAATAGTAAAGCGGAATGCAATTCGTATAGTACCATGTTGTATCAAATATTGAGCTGTAGCACGAATACAAGTTGGTAAAGTTAAGCCGCTCGCAGCATATTCGGCTGGAAGGTATAATAGACTTGATCCGCACAAACGAACAAGTTCTACCAGATCTCTATCCTTGAGTGAGTCTCTTCTGCCCTTCAGCCGTAATGAATCGCTGATGCTTCGCATTTTCTTGAGATCTCGCCGTTCTGCCTTTTTAGATTTAACCACGGGCGTCTGAGATGAGGATGTCCGCCTGAAGAGCTTTCTGGATAACCAGTTACCGTGTTTGTCAGGTCCATCTTCAATACACTGATTCTACAAGTAAGCATTTGAGGTTACCGGACGTAATGGCCAACTTACAGGAACATCCTCGTATTCACTGGGAATAAATTTTCGTACGCCATGCTATGGATCATCAGCTTTCTTCGACATGCTACAACAATCTACTTGCATACCTTATCTGCTAATCGATTGAACTCTTCTATGAAATGTGTGCGATCATCCGAGTCGTCGTTTTCAGACTCGCCCCCTGCACTTGAGGAAGTCCAGGTATTACTGCTGCAAAGACCGCGTCGAATCCTTGGCCGATGCACTATGTCTGAAGGCTCGTCGGCGATCGAAGGGCCATCCCCTGCTAAAGCTAAAGAAATATTTGGATCCGATGGAAGTACTCTAATGGATGCTCTTCTGATAGGGATTGCTTGACCTCGTAGTAAGTTTTGAGCGATACTGGAATCATCTGCGAATAAGGTTGCGACATCTTGCTGTCGTCTGAGGGATAACGTAGCTGATGATGCTCTAGAATTGAGACGATTAGGTCGCATTTTGATTGTCTAGATAATTCCTAGACAATCAACAATCAACAATTGTTGCTTGTCATTTGTTTAAAAAAAAAGGCTCTTCAGAAAACATTCTTGAGATACCAATAAAAATCGCAGATTTGACTTCCAGGAAGATTGTTCTTGCACAAGGAAAACCACTTACTAGGTAGGTGCAATTTTCTATCATCGACAAAAGAAGAAACCGCGACTTACAATTACTTGGTAGCCAACTTGAGTGAGGACCCCAACGAGGAACTGCGAGGATGTGCAAATTTTCGAAGTGCAATTCAACGAGAAGCTTTTGATTCTTGAATTCAATCAAAGAATCGAAATGACTCAAAAGATTGAATTCCGTTGAAATCAAATCTATTTGAGATAACTACCTATATAGCATCTCAAATATTCATAGCTCACATCTGGTATACTAGTCCAGACTAATGAATACCTACTCGGAGAACCACTATACAAACTCATTAAAAGTCAATCCTGACTTCCAGAATGTTAAATCCATAAAAAATTGTTCCAACTTTCAGTCATTTGGAAATGCACAATATTCCATCAAAACATTATAAGAAGGATAAATTTCCTGAATCGTAAGTACTTTACTGCCCATCATCCATAAAATATTCACAAGCCATTCCCCAAACTTGCCATGTTACCCCTAATCCGCAGGCGATAAAATGGTATTAACGAATATGAATAAATCGCCCAATCACATCTATTTGTGGCCATTTTATGACCAGTGAGATCAGGTTTGTGCCTGTACGCCAAATCGCTATGCAACGCCCATCCGTCCCCGTAGTATCATTGCCAATATCGGACAGGCTCAATCATCGTCTTCTCCATGTAGGAGTACATACTGCAGAATATCGGATAAAGAGATCACTCCCTTCAAATGCTGCTCTTCATCTATAACCACCAATCGATGCACTCTAGATTTTCGAATCGTGTCAAAGATCGAATTTAGTCTGTCTTCCTCGCTGCATGTATAAATCCCTGCAAAATCTTCTGCTCTGTTTGCCAACGCCTCTCCCACAGTCAACGTCAACCCATCATATACTCCACCTTTGATGATTGTGATTACATCAACAGCCTCGAAAAGGTTAAGGACTCGTGAATCTTTATCAACAATGGGAACACTCGAAATGCTGTGTTTGACCATCATGTGTATGACGTCGATCACCGGGGTGTCCATATTTGCGGTTTGTAAGTCGCCATATGTTCCCAGCTTGAGTTCCGAAACGCTTTTCTTCAGGAATTCCGTCTCATCGACATTGACACTAATAAATTTTAGAATGCGGTATTGTGTAATCACACTAACCACCATCTCTTTTCCGGTTTCGTCATCGACATCAACCAGTGGAATACGGCGGGCGCGGGTTTGTAACATTTGTCGACAGGCGTCATAAAGAGGTCGTGCGGGATGTACTGATACCGTCTCCAAAGGTAGTACGCCAATTGCCTTTTCAATATCTGTGATTCATTCAGCCTAGCGCTCAACCAACCCTACTCGTAGACTCTACCTCTTAAGCTACTCAACTTGAATTGGTCTATTTGATTGAGAGCTTCTGGATTCTGCCAATAGTATTGGATGACATTTATATAGTCCGAAGTCGTAAGAAGACCAGCAAAAGTTGAGGTGTGCGAATCCCATAGCGGGGCTGAAACGATACCTATAACGTTCAGAGATCAGCGACGAGATGTGATCTAACATGGCCTGGGGGTATTGTATACCATTTTGAAGGAGAATAGTCAAGCTCTTCTTGACAAGTAAATCGGTATTCAGGATGATAAGTCGAAAGGAAAGAGGTAGAACATCGTAACTTGTACGGCGCTTGAGGAAATCCCGAATCGATTTCTGTTGAATTAAGTATGTCAGCCCCGTGTGATACTCGAAGTACAAAACCCCCACGAGTATCCTATGAATGACTTTATATGACCACTCTGATGGAACAAGCGATAACGGGGATTATCTTACCAGACCCTTTTGCTGCTCCTTGTCGAGCGCACTCATCGGCTTTTCCTGCGGCTTTTCCTCCAGCGGCTTTTCTTGCTGCATCTCGGCGACCTTCACTCTTGGAAGGAGGAATGTTGAAGGTTGAGCTATGCGCGACTCGTGATCATGTCTAGCGACAACCGGTGGTTGTGATGTGAAGGTGTCTGCGGGATTGGGCGCCGCTGGCTGCATCTCTTCTGCCATATTAGACATGGATTATGCTTGGGACAATTCGTGGGGAGCACATTGATATTGGGGGGGAGGGACAAAGATAAAGTTGGCCGAAAATTCAATAAGAATTAAATTGAAGTATGAATCATGAGAAAGGTTGTATGTTGTAATGTAGGAAGATGGATAATATTGAGTCGCAAAGCTTAGAAATGGTGGGTTGAACTTTGAAAGCTAGAACAAAAGTCACGAAGGTGGGGCAGATTTTCTGGGGGAATTTTATATATATGATCAGCCAAAATTTGACCTGTTTCAGCTTCTGCATTATTGTGTTACTTTATTTACCGTAATATTTGAAGTATGTGAAGTCTGATATCGAAATGAAATACATCTACCTACCCAGATGGGTAGGTAGGTATTCACCGATCAAGATCATCTAGAGCGGTGCGAAAAGGCCTCCACGGCAGTGGCCCAGCGGAGCGTCATCACTTAATAAACTTTCCTGATCTACTTGTTTCGAGTTAACATATTCGAGCAAACCCAACTTATTGGTAAACGACTATGTGTGCACGAATGTCGAGAATTACCCCTTCATCATCGCACTAGATACTTGCTCGAGTATTGCCTACCAGGCCAGTATATTTATTATTAGAGCAATAATTTTATCCATCCTTCATTGCCTATACTTAGATATTAGATAGGTAGATGTCAACGTTTTTCCTATTCGAGATTGAGGGGAACCTTGAGTGTTTCGTCATCTTTCCAGATGGCTCAAAATTCATACATACACCCAGCGCGCGTCTAGCTCTTCTTAATGGAATGGAAGCAACCTGGAAGCTTTCGTGTAAGAGGAACCCAAAGATGACCAGATTTTTGCCAAAGATTATAACTGTAAGTTGCATAAAACTATTTGAGGGGAAGCAGCTCGATCTTCCTATCATGAATCTCTCGGTACATATATATCAAGAATCAAATCTATATGGTACATCATGTTCGGTTATCATTCTGGGTCTATTTATCCCTTTTCGGATTCCCATGAAAGGCTCGGTTCCCTTCCCCGGATTAGTCCTTTGAGTATCCACTTACTACACCATTTTTGAAATGCAAAGACATTTTCTCACGATGCCAACTCATACCTCGCACCGAAGTAGTTGAAAATCTCTTCACAAGAAAGAAAAAATCATCGCCCCAAGGCATGAGCTTGACTTGATATGGTTCTATCGATTGGTTTATCTCAAAGATGGGACGGGGCTTGCCTCTATCTTATCTAAACCTCGGTGGGACGAGTATCCGTAGTCATAAGTGCAAATTATCAAACTCCAGCAGTTCAATTGAAAAGACTCTAAGCTCTGAAGTAGCTTTAGAACAATCTTCTAGAATAAATCCTCCCAAGATCCCCTCTTGAATGATAAAGAGACCGTTTGAATAGCAGCATACCTAAGCGTTCACTCATCTTACTCTTCTAGGATGACCAATGCTTGTTGAAGTTGCTTTCCCTGTACTTTGACCTACATGCATGAACTCGAATTTGAGAGTTTCTGTGGCTAAAAAGATACCTGCATCTGCCTCGGAAAATAAATAGAATGGTGGCTATCTCCAAATTACTTAATGACAGGATGATTTCAGTATCTTGCATAATCTGAAGTGGAAGATGTCAATGTGTGAAACCCCTCTGTACATCCACCTCATTGATCTTTGAGAATTAGAACCATCACTAGGGAAACACGTCGATATAAAACAGTTCGCTGTTGCTGTATCGGTACCCGGCTTTGAGATTTAACCATGTCGTATCCATTGGTTATGTTGGTGAGGCTTCAAGTGGGTGTATGCGTTTGCATCTTTTTTTTATTGGGGCAAAATATCGGTGTAAATGGATACTTCGTAGAGTGGTGTACCAGAATTGAATGTGGATACGTGATAAGTCGATTTGGAAAGGTTTTCATTGAATCGAAGGCTTGTTTATCCAAGGATAACGAGTGTTGTTTTGTGTATGGATTTTCTCATATTGAGCAATTGAGTTGTCAAGACGCGAATGTTATGCTGTTTGTGCATGGTTGTGTTGTGTTGACATTCTGATCTTTATTTTAATCGATAGCCTTATGAGTGCACTACCTAGGTTCAGGGACCAAAGAATAAATGGTAGTATGTGTACTAGGTAAATGGTTGTTGAATTGAGATGTCGAGGATGGGGAGAGATGAAGATATGACCATATGGTATCATCGGATAAGGAGTGAGGAGCGAGGAGTGAAGAGTGAAAGTGGTTCTATAATTACTTACTGGGCAACCAGGTATAGCAAGTAATATGTTTGTTAACTTAACTTGTTTTTATATATAAAATGTGAGACACTTGGTCATTCTCCAATGGAAGAGTTTTCAATTCTTCTCGTCGCTGCTCCGTACCTAACTGTCTATACCGATAGCGATATAGATAAAACTACCGAGCATATCGTTCATGCTATCTATTGGATATCTTTAGTCACCTTTAGCCGCGAGGCTCCATTTTCTTTCGTTGCGGGAAGAGGAGGCTGGAGAGTCGCAGGGGATCTACCAAATCCAAGATGTAGCGGTACATGTTGATTGATGCTGCTGACCGAGATACGATACCAAGATAGCCAGTAACCACTCCTCTTGTTGGTTCTGGTGAGAAGAGTGTGAGGTTGTCATGCTCCTTCGAATATTGTTGGCTCACCTGCCTAGGTACGGTCGTTTAATTGTTCATGAGACCTTAGTAAATTATATAAGAATTTAAAATTCATTCCTCACTCATTTCTCACAAAACATACATCATTCAAAGGTTCCAAGGTTAAATAAAGTCAACTACTCACCTAGTAGTCTCATACCTACCTAATAAGTAACCTAACAAACTCGAACAAGGAACCACTTATTATTATTCCTCGACCTTTCTCTTTCGGTCATAGTCTACTACATAGGCCTATGGTCCGTGCGTAGCCTTCTGTAGCATGTAGCGTGTACAAGCCGGCGGTGGTGTACAATTACCTAAGTAAAGTAAGTGAAAGACCGAAGCTGTGTTAGAAAACCAAAAAGCTTCCCGCCAACTCAACTCTACTCAAACTCAAACTCGACTCATCAATCTTCAATCCTTAATCCTCGAACATTCCTTCCTTTTATCAACATCCAGAGCAATTCATTAATTTACATCGCTACTCCCCGACGAATTGCCATCGAGCCTTCCATTAATATAATCCGAAATCGAAATTTACGCCATTTCCCCTTCCTATAGCTTCGCTTTGTTCGATTCATCGCCCTCATTTCATTTCATTCCAACAAAAACAATTTGAACCCGACCCTACAAACTACAATCACCAGTCCTACGGGACCAACATTAAGAAATGGGAGGTGTTTGCTCTTCTTGCTGCGGAGGTATGCGTTGAAAAAAGAATCATATCTTGTGGAATTATTTACTTATCTTTGGACTGTGCAGGTAAATCCCGAGATGGCTTATATGAGCCAGTGCTAGCAGAAAGCGAAAGAGAAGCGGTGGCAGACCTTTTACAATACCTAGAGAATGTAAGAAAAGCCTAGGCTAATATTAAATTCGATGTCTAATGATCATCCAGCGCGGCGAGACCGACTTTTTCTCCGGGGAACCTCTACGAGCTTTGAGTACATTGGTATTTTCTGATAATGTCGACCTTCAACGAAGTGCTAGTTTAACATTTGCTGAGATAACGGAACGAGGTACGTCTTTGTTATATACCTGGATGGATGCAAGTACACAATGTTGGACTCGAGCAAACTGCATGACCTGTATAAACAATGGTCCCTCGCATACAACTTCTTGAATGGCGGCGCTTCAGGGCGGATGGGATTAGATTATCATTGGTGCAGGGGATTTATTACTGACGCCTCCCAGATGTTCGTGAAGTAGATAGAGACACCCTCGAGCCGATACTCTTCCTTCTGCAAAGTCCCGATATCGAGGTACAACGAGCGGCTAGCGCAGCTCTTGGAAATTTGGCAGTTAACAGTAGGTTATGTTCCCTTATGATATGAGTCAAGCTAACAAACGATCTAGCGGAAAACAAAGTAGCAATCGTACTTCTTGGGGGGCTTACGCCTCTCATCAGACAGATGATGTCCCCAAATGTCGAGGTGCAATGTAACGCGGTCGGTTGTATCACCAATTTGGCAACACACGAGGATAACAAGGCCAAGATCGCACGATCAGGGGCATTGGGACCTCTTACTCGTCTAGCTAAATCTAAAGATATGCGTGTGCAGAGAAATGCTACTGGCGCTTTATTGAACATGACACATTCTGGTAAGCAGTTGCCTTCTCAACATCACATTTACAAACACTGACATTATTTAGATGAGAACCGACAGCAGCTGGTTAATGCTGGTGCCATACCCGTACTCGTACAACTCCTCTCGTCTTCTGATGTAGATGTACAATACTACTGTACAACAGCTTTGAGTAATATCGCTGTTGATGCTAATAATCGCAAGAAGCTCGCCTTGAACGAGAATAGACTCATACAGTCCCTTGTGAACCTGATGGATTCCTCCTCACCTAAAGTCCAGTGTCAAGCAGCTTTGGCCTTACGAAATCTTGCTTCTGATGAGAAGTATCAATTAGAAATTGTGCGCGCTCGCGGTTTAGCTCCATTATTACGACTTTTACAATCCTCCTATCTACCATTAATACTTTCTGCTGTCGCTTGCATACGCAACATATCGATACATCCATTAAACGAATCTCCAATTATTGATGCCGGCTTTCTAAAACCATTAGTAGATCTACTAGGTTCCACCGATAATGAAGAAATTCAATGCCACGCCATATCGACACTTCGCAACCTTGCTGCTAGTTCTGATCGAAACAAGGAGCTTGTTCTACAAGCTGGAGCTGTTCAAAAATGCAAACAACTTGTTCTAGAGGTCGCCCTTAGTGTTCAATCGGAAATGACTGCTGCAATCGCTGTATTGGCCTTAAGTGACGATCTTAAGACTCAACTTCTCAACCTAGGTGTATTCGATGTCCTTATTCCATTGACAGATTCCCCGAGTATCGAAGTCCAAGGCAACAGTGCTGCAGCTCTTGGTAATTTGTCGTCCAAGGGTATGTTTTAATTATGGGATCATGCTTGAAGTTTTCAATGCTAACTAATTATAGTCGGTGACTACTCCATCTTCATTCAAGCCTGGACAGAACCATTCGGAGGTATTCACGGTTATCTAAAACGTTTCCTCGCTAGCGGAGATCCGACTTTCCAACACATCGCAATCTGGACATTGTTACAACTATTGGAATCCGAGGATAAAAAATTAATAAGCTTGATTGGAAAATCAGAAGAGATTGTACAAATGATTAAGACTATTTCCGATAAACAAATTGAATCCGACGACGAAGGCGAAGAAGATGGGGAAGGAGAAGTTATTCAACTTGCTCAAAGATCATTACAACTACTCGGACAAGGTGGGAAGTCTTCCCATATCGAAGGTTGAGCGGTTTGCACAAGAAAAGATTTTTTTGTTATTTGCATCTAGCTATGGGTAGGGCACGGTGTTAGGAGTATAATCAAAGGCATAATAGTTTGCAGCGAGCATATTGGCAGAATAGGGGGCGCTGCACTACTTTTATTTCTGTGTTTTCATGGCAGACCTTCAGAGGTTCCTGTCATTACAATATATCTTTTCACGACGTCTCCCTTCAACAACTTATTACAGCGATATGGAACTTTAGTTGTTATTCATGTAATTAGATAGGACATTATGATATCCAAATCCAGTCATTGCTCGAAATAGTCGGAACTCTCACATGACATTGGTCAGTAAGGCATGATTATTTAACTTCTTAATACTTGGTGATTTTTTTGTGACTACATCAAAGTTTCAATGGCCATCTTCCACTGGTTGCAGATCATTCTCGAACCATTTTCTCTCGCTCCACGGTAGTACTCTAGCGATGATTTTCCCCTTGATCAAAGCCATAGGTATCGGACCAAACATCCTTGAATCTCTCGACCATTCTAAATTATCCCCCACTACCCAACAATGTCCCTCAGGAATCTATAAATCATTAGCGCTTCCCTTCAAACCATCCCCTCGCTTTCCCTTCAAGCCTTAAAAACTCACTCTAATCATCTGAGTCTCCCCACTCCCCGGCGTCCCCATCATAACGCAATCCCCCTCCAACCCCAAAACTCTCTTAAAAGCCTTTTGACCAGGCTCAACCACCGATTCAAACGAAACGATATCGCCAACTTGGACGCCGCGTCCGCGTCGATACGCACGCGAGATGAGAAACCAATCGTTTGATACGGAGATGGTAGGGAGCATCGAGGGACCAGATCCTGTCTCGAGTGAATAGATGTAGGTGTGGAAGAGGTGGTAGATGAAGAGCGATTTGAGCGTCCAGGTTAGGATGCGCAGGGGGTGCGAGGCGTGTTTGGGGTTTCCGCTTCCTCCTTTTCCGGCACTGATACTGAGGGAGCGCGGGAGGAGGGAGATGCGCCGGTTGATGCCATGGTTGGGGATGGGATAGGGATGGAGGAGGCGAGGGGGAAGAGGTCGGAGGAGTGTTTTAAATATCATGACATGCTTTTTCTTTATAGTTACATAGGTAGATAATTTATTAAATAAGTAATTTTGCGCAGGCTGTATTTATAAAGTCGTTCGTAAATACAGAATATTTTGTTTCCCCGTGATATGACGATGCAGAATGAATATGCTTACATAATCAAGCATAATAATAAATTCTTCTTGTCTGGCATCTACAACGCAAGCTCTGTCAAGCTTCATCACAGTCTCGTACCCCATCTATACAATCAGCAACTATGACGAATCCCCGCTGCGTCTTCAATGCAGCTTCTGCTCTCCGTCGGGTATTCCTCTCGGGACTCCCTATCGAAACATCCACATCCGCATCGACATCCCTTCTACACAACACCTCCATATTTTCCTCCTCCTACCTCCAAACCCGCATCCAAACCCGCAGCGTCTTCAAAATCACCTCCACCGCCGTCGCCGAACAGCGTCTTCCGCGGGATACCGAAATCACAGCCCCCTATCTACGTCTCAAAAATGCCGAAGGGAAACTCGACCCTCCTGTTCGCACCGCGCAGATTCTCCGCTCTATAGATCTCAAAACCCACATGTTGGAGATAATTGCCTTTCCGGACGAAGGACTTGCGCCCATCGCGCGGATTGTGAATAAGCGGGAATTGTTCCAGAAGAAGAAGGAGGTGAAGAAGAGTAAGAATCCGGGGACGGTAACGAAAACGATTGAGATGAATTGGGCGATTGAGAGGAATGATTTGGGACATCGGTTGGAGAAGATGAGGGGGTTTTTGGAGAGGGGGAATAAGGTGGAGGTTATTTTGGCGGGGAAGAAGAAGGGGAGGAAGGCGTCGGTGGAGGAGGCGGAGGGGGTGATTAGTAGGATTAGAGAGTTTGTGGCGGGGGTGGAGGGCGCGAGGGAGAGGGTGAAGATGGAGGGGATGGTTTTGGGGATGGCGGTGTTGAGTTTTGAGGGGAGGGTGGGGAAGAAGGGGGAGGGGAAGAGGGAGGAGG